>CM037854.1:125447698-125485402 GCA_021234595.1 Delia radicum
TGTAATTTTGTAAACAATTTGATTTTGTTGGACAGTGTTATTTGTTAGGACAATATAATAAAGAAAAATAGAGTATGGCCTCGAACTTGAATTCATTTTCATTGCACAATTAAAGATCGAAAAAACATAATTTTTATTTTTAATAAAGATTATATCAAACTTGTATAAATATTTTTATTCAGTAATAAATATAGCCGTAAAATAATGTCGATCGGATTTTTTTATAATCCGATCCGATTTAAAATCATCAAAAATAATACAAAAGCTAAAAGTCCTATTAGATATTAAAAATACAATTTCATTGCAATCGGACCACTAAGTAAGAATTATTTCCAAAAAAATTTGTGATATTTCCCACTGTGCAGCCTAGCACTAACAGCATCAACAAATTTTAAGATTGTAAAACTACATGCATATTTTTTCTTAGAATATAACAATACAATCTAAGTTTATTTAAAATCTTCAGATCACAAGAATATTCTCAAAATCTTTTAAACTTTAAAATAAATTCTAGCTATTTAATTGTCATTTACTTAAATTCTATTGGTTAATAACATCATTTTTTCATTCAAGGTTTATGAGGAAAAACTCAAGAACAAAATAATTTTACTGTTTATTTACAATTAGATGTTGGTGCTACTTAGACATTTTTAATAAATCTCATTCAAAAATACATATTTATCTATTAAATTTATCAAAAAACATTGTTATTTCTAACGTAGTGTATTTAGTTTTTTAAATTGCCTTGCCCTCCCTAGAAAACGTGCCTGCTACTGGGATTGTTATTACTTTTTAATACGCTCTCATTAAAATTCTAACGATTTCAACCAACTGAATTGATTCGGTTGTTGAAATCTCGTAATTTATGTTTCCCTAACCAAATTAAGTTGTCACTACCCACAAATCGGTTGGAAAAATCGGTTGATACAAGACTGTATTCGAACATTTTTGTAACTACATGGAGAAGCGTCAAACTTTGAAATTTTCTGTACCACACATTGAAAAATAAAGTACGCCATTAAAATCAGAATGAACGAAATATATAGAATTAATGTTCGGAACCTCATTAATTTTATTGATGTCATGCAGTGTAATACTTACACGATTTTCCATAAATGTCAGCAATACAAAAGCGGTAAATCCATATTGATTTTGATGAGCTGGATCAAACAAATAACCGGTATAAGGAAATTCACCACTATCAAATTGTTTCTGTGCCAAATATTCTAAACCAGATTCTATAATTCTTGCTTCAATTGAAATATATTTCGATGCCTTAATAAAAGAACGTATGACATAGGCTGTCAGCCAGGTACTAGCCTCCGCATCGGACTTTGCACCAAAAACACTATAACCTCCATTCTTATGACGAAACGACAATTCCTGTTGATAACCAATTTCAATGTAAGATTTGGCTTTTTTAACAAGTTGTTTTTGTTGCGTATATTTGCCAATGGCTTTAAGATATTGTAATATCAATATATTTGGAACAAAATTTACCATATTTTGTTCACCACAACCGGTAGGCATTTAACCAAATCATTAAGATTTTCTAAAGATGGTACTAAATAATCACCACCCACTGATAGGGTAATAAATTCAGAGTCCGGTACACTATCATTAGGAATTTCAATAGCGAAAGACGAAGATAATGTTTTATTCACCGGAGAAGCTAAATATAAAGCTTGATTATGGCGTTTAGTAACACCGGCTGGTTCAACTTTAAGTTTTTGTTGTATAGCATCTGAATATAATGAATTTGTGGCCGATATGAATAAATTTATCTCTCCAATTTTTTGGGGTTTTATAAGAACCGTTATTGTTTTACCACCATCTGATGGTACCTTGAGTTGCTTAATTTGTTGTTGTTGTTTATCGAAAGATTTTTCTGCAGTTTCCATGAATGTAAATTCTTGATCATCATTATACATTATTACTTCTGTATCGAGAGATTGATTGTGATAATTAAATATTACTATGGGTATACTAAACAATTTCTCCCCCTCTTCACCGAGTAGGGTAGATTTAATGTTATGAAAAATGGGAGAATGGTGGTTATATCTGTGGGTCCATGACGATACCAATCATCCGGTTATGTCATTAATTGGAGAATGCAGTGTTATACGCCAAGTAGTTCTAGTCTCTGGTTTCATTTTCAATGTAATTTATGGTATTGGTTCTATTCTGAAATGGAAAATTTTAATTATTTTAATAACTTTTTTAACTTTGTATTTAGTTCAATAAAATTTTACATTTCCACCATGTCTGAAAAATCCAAGTTTTCTCCTGGAAATTGTTGGTACGACAATCGACGGCCATCATCACACTTTGTCCCCCTCCATTCCTCCTTTTCCTGAGACGCCTGCATGAAAAAATATTTAAATTTTGATTTAATCAGGTTTTTTTCTATCGCTTTCCCATGTACGAAATTAATGAGGTGTTTTCTTTTCTGACAAAAAATTTAACGAGGGATATTATGTTCTTTTCCAAAAAAAGGTAGCTTTGTGAAAGGGTACTGTGTTTCTTTTCTAATATTGTTACAATCTTCACAGTGCAAAAAGTTGCCTTTTTTGCCCTAAAAAGAATCACAGGGTGAGATATTGCCCTAAAAAACAGGTAATATTTTACGCTTTTGTTTTGTTTATAAAAACAAAAAAAAAATATTTATGTCCTTTTATTGTTTAATTTTAAATTGTTTAAAAAAAATTGTTAACATGTAACTGGAAAATGGAAAAAAAACGATTGGCATATTTGCGTTCTATTCAGGGCATAAAAACAAAACATTTTTTTCGGGGTTATGGCAAAATTAAACATATTAACATTTAAAAATGAGACATTTTTTTATCAGAAAAGAAAACACCATAACGAGGGCCTATATTCAACATCATCTATCTTAAATTTTCACGAAATGCGTTTTGATGGCAAAATATTCAGTAAAATATGCCTCAATTATGGTATAAATTTCAAAGTAAAAGCAGATTTTTAGGCAACTGTATTTGCATTTTGTTATTTCTCTATCTTAAACAATACATTTTTGTAAATGAAAAATTCTCTATCTCTTCATATACTAATGCAACATTTTTTTTTTTTTTTTGAATAAACTCCTATGTTTTGTTACTGAATTATGCATGCAGATCACGAATCGTGTAGATCGTTTTTAAAGTATAGCGAATTACAGTTTTTAACAAAATTTTTTTTTTTCTTTATTACTGTCCTAATATCCGGGAATCCGGAAGGAAATAATTTTCTGTGTCTCTAAATATAAAAAGAACATAGATTACCTTGATTTGAGTATCTTCAAGGAATCTTCAAGGAATTTAAAGGATATTCTTGGACAGTCAAGCATCTTCAAGGAAATTTGAAGGACATTATTGAAAAATCAAAAATTCTCCCAATTTAATTTGGTTTAAAACTTTAATATTTTCTTACGTATCTGATATTTGGGGGTTATTAAAATCGAAATCATTTTTTATCTAATGCTCTAATTTTTTCTGCAGAAAATAAATAAAAGTTATTGAACAGAAGTTCTCAGAAAAAGGCCTATACCACAAATTGAGTGTAATAGTGCTTACGCAAAATAGAGATTAAATAGAAAAATCAATTAAGAAGCCAGATAAACTTGGTAAAATCAATAATAAGTTCGTAACAACATTCGATGCAGTATATTTAAATTATAATTTTTTTTTTATGTAATTACAATGATGAGAAACTTAAACGTTTTACATCCAATATACCAGGTCATGTAAAGAACGATCCTGCCAGTATCTCATTTAAGATCACTTTAATATCTTCCACATAGCAGCGTTCAAAAATAAAGTAAATTTTGATATAAAACACCGGAACTACCGGAATGAACCAAGCCCCTTAATTCTGGTTCCACTTCGAATAATTCCGCTTAAACCATTTTTTCTACGATTATCTATCAAAGACAAACTCAATAAAATCTTAAAAGAAGTTAAAACTCAATGTTATTTTTTATCATTTTCAATCATATCATATTATTATTATTTTTACACCTTATGCTGTAACTTCAATAAAAAGTTTTAAAAAATTAACGGAAGTCATAAATTAATTTCATTATATTGTTTGTTTTTTATCACTTAAACAAAACCCTCTATCTAATAACAATTTTTGTTTTACGCATAAATTTTCTGCAAATGCAAAATCTTCCTATATTCCACAAAATTCTCAATAATATACAAAATTTTAAAAATTAATTATACGTGAGCTTTAGTAGTAGATTTAACTCGATAAGTAAAATAATTATAAAGAATTTCAAAAATGTTCGACACTTTGAGGCAATACATTTTTTTGTTTATGTTTGCCGATGCTTACGAACGCTAAATCTATTCGCGTTAATCATTTATCTCTAACTCCACAATTATTCGCGATATATATTTTTTGTTTGATAGGGTAAGGATGCGTTTTGGGGATATGAAAATTTTATATGATCCATAACATTTTTAGCCTTAAAAATTGTTGACGTCTTTCAATTGATTGTTTGAATAAAACTTCCGCTGTACTCTCTAGGAATGAAAATGTATGATTTTTTTTACTTTATCAATTAAGTCCTTAGTAAATAAAAAAACGCATTTAAAAATAAATCAATACTCCACCAAAAAGTATCTATAATGTTTGAAAAAAAATATATTTCAGATTTCAGAAAAACCTATTTAAAAAAAATCTGTAGACAAATTTAACCCTTTCACTACCATTGTACACTACAGTGTACACATCTTTGACAAATAATTAAAATATGACCGAATAAAATATTTACTAATTTTTGTGTACAAATATGTTTATTGGGATGTTATCTAAGCCTATAAATTTTTTTTATGGAGGAAAAATACATATGGGTTGTGTCTATATTCGTGATATTTCATGCCAATATTGCTATTTTCGGATTTGAGAGTTTTATCATTTTGGAGCTTTAATAACTTCGCTAGAATAATTTTTAGGTACTTCAAATAATTTTTTTATTAAAGCAGATACTTTCAACGATCATTTTAGTTTTGATTTGAAAAAATTGAGCGATCGGTTGGGTCTCGGCAATAGTTAAAAGTTGTGTACACTGTAGTGTACATTGGTAGTCAACGGTTGTTACTCAATATGTTAAGCATGGCTTCATTTTTTTGCATGGAGTTTAAAAGGTCGTTTGTGTTAAAGTACCTGGTACTTGTGTTATTTTTTTGAGAATTCCGCGGTTGTATTTTTAGTAAAAAGGCATTATTACAGACTAAAACAGATGCGACAGTAGGGTTTTATAACACATAATGGGGAACAACAATTTTAGTGAAAGACAGAGCGATTTCAGCTAGTTTTAACTTAATATAGCAAACACTTTATGACATCTTTTTTTCTTTAGGCGGCGTTATATTAGTTTATTATTTCTAGCACAAAAAGTAGAACAAAATGAAAAAATTAAAGTTTTTGCAAACGAATATTTGTTTGACATTTGAAAACAAGTATCGGGTCTGTTTATTCTGTGTCATTATTTTTACCACCTTCTTGATCAACTTGTTGGCATGGACGCTTCGCCCTAATGATGCATTTTTTCGATATTGCCATAACGGCTTCATATGGCTCGAATACCGAAAAGATGCAGCCATGGCAGGTGTTCCATCCAAAGACGAAATGATCTCATGAACTTTAGGATGCAGGTGTGCAATACATTGGTTTTACTAGAAAAAACCCTCTGTCAGAAGAGCTGGTCGTCCATCAAATAATCCGTTTTCCGAAGTCAATCAGGATGACAAGAGACGTTTTACGGCTCCTGTAAGAGACATTCGCTTGGATGGAGTTGGTCACTTTCCCATGTTTCATGATTCTACAGCACCAGGACGTTGCAAACTTCCAAGTTGCACAAAAAGAACGTACATTCAATGCGTAAAATGAAAAGCACACTTATGTATACAACGTAACAACAACTGTTTCCTCACTTTTCACTCACCATAAATTTTGTATTTATATTTTTTTTTAACTTTTCGTGAATTAAAATATTCTTTTTTTTAATAAATATTTGTAAAAAAATAATAATTTGCTTTTTTTTTATTTTCAAATTGCATATTGAACAGTAAGTATCAAGTACTATAGAGTAATAGAGCTCTGCAACCGTTGACTACCAATGTACACTGTAGTGTACAAGTTATTTCGGTATAAAGGGAAAGGGGTAACATTTTTTCTTTAGCTTTTTTAGGATATGTTTAGGTCCCAAAAATAAATCATAAGTCAAAAAAATTATTTTGCCACACACAAAAAGTCGGTAGTGAAAGGGTTAATAGTTCTGACAACACAGTCCTACAAAATTGTATATAGATTAAGACCCTAGGACTAAAATATACTTTTCTAAAGGCTTGAGGTCAGCTGAATCTGAGTCTGGCCTCAGAATTTCTCCAGCACATTACGTTTTCGAGACATCTTAACATAAACCCCGTTTTGTTTTTTTCGGGAAGTTATAACAACGCCTTATATGACTTTCAGGTTTTGTCTTTCTAATATCTTATAAGTCTTTTGAGATATCTTAAAATAAAGTTTGGAAAACCAGGCTTTTGGTATATTCGGGGCGTTATAATATCGCGGTTATGAATTTTTCACAAAATTTGTTATGTCATCTGAAATTCCTTCCTATTGTTTCAGAACACAGGTTTAGCCTTTCTCAGATCTTATTCCATTCCGGAAAAATCGTCAGTTTAAATTTTTTTGATATAGTATTTATTTTCGATACAAAACAACGGACGATTGCTTAGAGAAGAAAAAAGTCATCAGAATGATTAAACTTGATTTTTGAAAACAATAGGGAGAAATTTCAGATTGCATAACAATTTTGTGCAAAGCCAAACCGGATTTTATCAAACTTTATTTTGAGATATCTCGAAAACCTGATGTGATGTAGAACTTCTTATGTCGGATTCAGCTTACCTCAAGCCTTTAGAAAAGTATGTTTTAGTCATAGGGCCTTTAACTGTGTCGTCGTAACTTAAAAATTGGTCTACACATTAAAATAAATAGGTTTATCTGAAATCGGAAATAAAAAGTTTTCAAACCCTATACTTACTTTCCGTGAAGTATTTTTTTTTTTGTCAATACTTAATTCTAGGCCACATGTACCATCGTTGCTCTCAATTCAAAAAATAAAGGCATATGAATTATGTTTGAAGAGTTGTCGACTATTTTTGAAATTACTCTTACCTCGTTTTAATTAGAACAATTAAAAAGATCATTTTCGAATTTTTGAAAGCGGTGATAGAAAAATCTACAAAAAAAATTTGTAATCCTACAGCAAAGCTAACTCAAAAAGCTACGGTTTAGTAAATTTATGGATAATTAAGACAAATGTCAACCATACCAATCCATTTATATGAAACGGAAACTATCACTGTTACATGCCGTTGTCATAGGATAGGTAAAATGATCCCTTGTGACATATTAATGGCCGAACATGGGACAAGCGAAAGTATTATGTATTCTAGAATAGTTCTGTGACATGTCCTGCACTAACAAGGGAGGTATCACGACCCGATATCACAAAGTTAATGTTTTGGATATGTTGTAAAGGAGAAAATAAGAGACACGCATTTTTTTTTTTGTACGCAGGGTTAAAGTATTCAAGAAAACAAAAATTTGTTTACCCATATTGTCTATATAGAAGGCCAAGAGAGAATTATTTTAAATATAGGAGAAAAAGGATGTTTTGGGAAAAGTCGCATAAAAACCGAACGTTTTCGAATATCGGAATTATTTTTAGAATAATGCAAATAAAATTCCTTAATGAAATGCCACATTTAATGTTACTCAAAACACAGTTTTTTTGAATACAAAAATACTTGAATATCTTTAGGCATAATTTATATACCAGTGAATGTGTCTTAAAAAAGCCTTTCAGTTGATCCCAAATTTGTCAATAAATACTTTTAATGGAACGAAAAATACCCAAAAATACCCAAAAAAACTTTAAATGGAGTAATTTTGGCCTAAACAATTTTTATTTTCTACATTAAGATCTGCCGGTCTGGGTAGGGATACCTCCCTTGTAAGATATTTATATAAACTACTACGTCCAAAGTGACGGTGCAAAAAGAACTATTGATTTTAGCAAATTTTGTTTCTAAATATTGGTAAGATTAGTTTAGCAAAAATAAATCTGTTGTATCTATAAATAATTCTATATATATGAAATATATTTTTGTTAATTAAAGTAACAAATTGTTAATTAAAAGTTACAAATAGACAAAAAATGTTCGCAATCGTTTTTTTTCGATTTTTTTATGCGAATAAAAATTTCTTCTTCTGAAATGAACAGTCTACAATTTTTTAGCAAATGTTTCTGTTGATGTTATCAAAATTTACTGTTATTTCCATTTAACTAAATTTAGAGTAAATATAGCAAACAATTTGTTTATGTTACAGTCTTTGTTTGATGTTTTTTGTCTACAAATATTTCGCAAAAGTTTTTGATGATTTAAGCAAAGTAAGTTCTATTACTATTAACTAAAGTTGAACTTGAATTTAACAAAAATTTTGTAAATTTAACAGTTTTATGTTTGCTATTCTTTCTTAATACTATTTATGAAAAAAAAAAATATATTAGCAGTTTTTTCTGCAACGTCATTTTTTACTGCACTCATAAAAAAATCGGTAAGAATAGCAGAAAAAGCTATTTATTAAAAATTAGTTAAAAATGAGCTTGCAAGAAAAACTGCTAAATTAAGCAAATTTTTTTGCTAAATATTAATAAAACAGCAAATATAAATCTGTTAACTTTACAAAATTCTAGTTACATTCGATGCGAATTTTAGTTAATTGAAAATAGCATTTTACTATGTAAAATTAGCAAAAAAAATTTATTAAAAATTTGTACACTCAAAATAGCAAACAAAAGCTGAATATTATCAAAATGTTCACTATATTTACGTCAAATTTAGTACAATGCAAATAATAATTTATTTTGCTAAAATCTACAGAAATTTTTGTTAAAAATTTTTAGATTGCTGATTTCACAACGGCATACTTTTATTTACATTAAAAAATAAACTAAAAAAACTTTAAAAATTTCACATTTTTTAATAATTTTTTTTTCTACTAATATTTAGCAAATGTGTTTGCTAATTTTAGCAGATTATTTTGATACTTTTAATTAACTAAAATTTAGCTCAAATATAACTAAAGATTTGTTAATTCAACAGATTTTTGCTTTTCTAATATTTAGTAAAAAAATCTGCTAATTTTAGCAGTTTTTTCTGCAAGCTCATTTTTAACTAATTTTTAGTAGCTTTTTTGCTTTTTTACAGTTTTATTACTATGAGTGTAGTTTTTAGTATTACATGATATGCTACAGAACTGTGTTTTTGATTAAACTTAGTGACCTATCCTAGGTTAGGTATGTGACTTGTCACACTTGGTCAATTTACTCCTCCTTTTACAACGCCAAGTAAAAGTGGACAGGTCTGTTTTATATAAAGGGATCGGTGTGGAGCCAGTTCGATTAAATTTCCAATTGGCTACGTGAGAAGTGTAAGTAGTGTTATTTGAGGGTACAACATTTGTAAATTTTTAACTTACTTGTATACATGGCATAAGGAAAATGAGCATTAGTTAAAGTTATTAGACCTGATATTGATCCTGGATATTCTGTTGCTGGTATGGGTAAGTATGTTAAATCATACTTTAAGTCAGCTAATATGTGATCTTTGTACAGATCATAGCTAGAATCTAATAAATACACACTTAAGTCCACAGCTAAAATACTGACATATGATTTTGGCTGTGCTTTCAATTCGATGGTAACCTCTTGACCGGGTCTCACTTGCCGGGGAGCTATGACTGTAATCTGAAATAAAAATATATTTAAAGATTCAAATATATTATCTTAAAATTTAACCAACAAATAAATTTAAAATTTAAACGGAAATTGTCTATATACAAATATGGCAACATTGACTGGCCCAAGTTCAGAAATGGTTTATTCCTTAAATATCCGATATCAAAGATATTGATATCTTTAATTTTTATATTACCTGATTTTCAAGTTCATTTGGAAAACTTAGTTTCATTTCAGAATATTCCAAATTACCATTACGAATATAGTGGACATAGAAATATGCATCTGGTATCATTTCAATTGATGGTATTATCCTAATCGTGTAGCTTTTTTGATTTTGAGGTACCTTCACATGTTCCATTCGTATTAGGCTAGCATGACCCACAAGTACATACACTAAATATGGAATGTTGTCAACAGAACTAACTTCAATTTCAACAGGGTCTCCAAGGCGAAGGCTTAATTAAAGAAAAACAAAGTATATAAATAAAATAAGCATCTTAAAGTAAATAAAGTTGAGATGGATTTCCTTCCATCTACGGTGATTTTCGACATTGAAAATTTAGAGGATTTTATTGACCCGGGAAGGAAAACACTATTTTGCATCAATTTTTATATTTTTGAGCCGATTTCTGTTCGAGGAAATTTTGGGGAATTTTTCATAATATGGGACAGGGAAACTGTATTTGTCTGTTATGGGAAATTCAACTCATAAACTGGTTGTAGAAATACTTCAAAGGGTTTTCACTATTGGGATTTTTTATAATCTGGAAAGGTTTTAATGTGGGTGTATTACATATGTAAATGGATTTCATCTAACAATAAATTGAATGGTTCAGAGGATGGATTGCCTCTCTCCAAGAAGAATTGTATTCATTTCCCAAACGATTAATTATTCATAATGGGAAGCATAACCTTTTACCAAATGTGGAGATTGGGGCTAAAAAATGGTATGACGTCAGTTTTAGCTTGCAATAGAACTTCTATGTCCAAGCATGAATGCTGGTTTCACCAGACGTACAAAAATATTGTTATATCCAGAGCATTCACTTATTGGCATGTGAATAGAAACGACTTCACGAGTACTGAATGTACCAAAATACTTACCCGTGAACAACTTTTTACACAATCTGCCCCTATTAGTGGTTGTTCATTTGTTAAAAGCGTAGAAGATAAATCTAGTTTATCTATTCCAACTCTTACAAAGGATCAAATTGGCCAAATATTTACTGAATCGGTTGAAAAAACCAAGATTTCTGCTGAATTATGCAAGAAATTTTTTTCTGCCGCCCGAGGTCGATAGACTATCGCTTGCAATGCCTAAGACATGTTGTCGCACTTGAAATAAATAAGTTAGTATGCCTACACTCAAAAAAATAAGTGAGTAGAAGAGTTAGTAAACATCTTGTAAATCAGGTATACTATTTTTCAGCAAATTTTTGCTAAAATTATGTTTTTAAACTAATATTTTAGTTATACTTAGTCAGCACTTAACTAATGTTTTACTAATATTTCACTAATGTTTTACTAATTTATTTTGCTAAAAAACTGTTCTGATTAGCATATCAATAGTGTGAACGACAACCAGATTGAAAGTTATACGCATAATGAATTAGATGTCAAGAATTAGATGTCCTCGTCACTACGAGGAAAATTATACTAGAAAGTACAACTCTAATAAAACACATAAAAAAATGACAGGTTTTGTATCTGTTTTTCATACACTCAAAAAAAAAGTTTGTAAAGTTAGCAAAAAATTTTGCTGAGTCAGCAAAATTTTAGTCAGGAGGATGCTTGCAAAAAAGTTGCTAATGTCAGCAAAATCTTTTGCTGAAAATCAGCGAGCTGATTTTTAGCAACAAAATTTGTAGATTCAGCAAAAGTTTTGCTAACACTTAGTAGATTAGAAATACAAAAGCCTTTCTAAAAATTAATCAATTTTTTGCTGAATTTTAGTAGACTGAAAAAAACGCAAAAAATTTGTAGAAAAATTGTAATTTAGTTAATTTATTTGCTGAAAATCATAAAACATATTTTTGTGATTCTTTTAAAAATAATTTACTATAATAACGAAATATAAAAATTTTTATTTTTCCACATTGACGACATGAATTTATTTAATATCTGAAAATATATAGAAATAAATAACATAACAAAAATTATCTTTCAATTACTTACATCAATGGTTGTCTAAATGATGCTATCGCAATTGCCGAAGATAATTATAGAAACGAAGTGAAAAAATAAACAAAAACAAACGAAACGAAAAAACAACCCTTTTTGCAATAAGAAAAAGGAACCATAAAAAAATCTACCTATGATGTGTGTCTTTGGTTTCACTTTACTCTGTCTACATTTCTGTATATGTTTGTTTGCAATTTGACCACACATATAAACATTTAGTTTAAATAAATAAATATTTTATTTTGTCTTTTATTTAATTAATACACAATTATTTTCACAAGCCGGTGACAACGCCAAATTTAAGTTATTTTAATCCTCAATTTTGTTTTATGTATGAAAAACAGATACAAAAGTCTTCCATGGTTGATTTTTTTATGTCTTATTAGAGTTGTACTTTTTAGTATCATTTTCCTCTTCTCTAATACAATCTTGACATGCCGCGACATCTACTTCATTCTGCGTATATCTTTCAATCTGGTTGCCGTCCACACTATTAATGTGCTTATCAGCACAATTTTTATTTTAGCAAAATTAATTAGTAAAACATTAGTATATTAGTAAAGCATTAGTATAAAACAGTTAAGTGCTGAATAAGTATAACAAAAGTTTTAGCTGAAAACACGATTTTAGCAAAAAATTTTGCTAAAAAATAGTATACCTGATTTACAAGACGTTTTACTAACTTTTCTACTAACTTATTTTTTTGAGTGTACATTAAACAAAATTCTGGATTGAACAACTTAAATTTTGCGTTTTCACCGACTTGTGAAAGTAATTGTCTATTAATTAAATAAAAGACAAAATAAAATATTTAAATTTAAAAAAGATTAAATGTGTATTTGTAGTCAAATTGAGTGGTCAAGTTGATAACAAATATATAGCAGGTGGACAGACTAAAACGAAAGACAAAGACATACATCTTAGGTAAATTTTTATGTTTCCTTTTTCTTATTGCAAAAAAAAGGGTTGTATATGTTACATTTTGTTATTTTTTCGTTTCGTTTCTATAATTCTCTGCGGCATTAGCGTTTCTTTAAAAGGTAGCATCATTGAGACATCCATTGATGTAAGTAGTTGAAAGATCTTTTTGTTTATGTTATATATAATTATTTCTATATATTTGCACATATTACATTAATTTATGTCGTCAATGTGGAAGTATGAAAATTTTTGTAAATTAAAAAGAATCACAAAGATATGTTTTATGATTTTCAGCAAAATAAATTAACTAAAGTAAAAATTTGCTACAAATTTTTTTTTATTTTTTTTCAGTCTACTAATATTCCGCAAAAATTTTATTAATGTTTAGCAAGGGTTTTTTAGTTTCTAATCCACTAAGTTTTAGCAAAATTTTTGCTAAATCTACTAATTTTGTTGCTAAAAGTCAGCTCGCTGATTTTCAGCAAACAATTTTGCTGACATTAGCAATTTTTTTCAAGCACTCTCCTGACTAAAATTTTACTGAATCAGCAACATTTTTTGCTGACTTTACAAACTTTTTATTTGAGTGTAGATGGAGTACTAGCACTGGTACTGAAACAGTGTTCTTTGATACCGTACGGTAATGGTATCCTGTTGGTACACTCAAAAAAAAGTTTGTAAAGTCAGCAAAAAATTTTTCTGAGTCAGCAAAATTTTAGTCAGGAGGGTGCTAGCAAAAAAATTGCTAATGTCAGCAAAATCTTTTGCTGAAAATCAGCGAGCTGATTTTTAGCAATAAAATTAGTAGATTCAGCAAAGTTTTGCTAACACTTAGTAGATTAGAAATAAAAAAGCGTTGGTAAAAATTAATAAATTTTTGCTGAATTTTAGTAGACTGAAAAAACGCAAAAAAATTGTAATTTAGTTAATATATTTGCTGAAAATAATAAAACATATTTTTGTGATTCTTTTAAAAATAATTTACAATAATTACGAATTATAAAAATTTTCATTTTCCCACATTGACGTACATGAATTAATTTAATATCTGAAAATATATAGAAATAAATATATATAACATAACAAAAATTTTCTTTCAACTACTTACATCAATGGTAGTCTAAATGATGCTTTCTTTTAAAAAACGCAACTGCCGAAGATAATTATAGAAACGAAACGAAAAAATAAACAAAAACAAACGAAACGAAAAAAACAACCCTTTTTTTTGCAATAAGACAAAGGAACCATACAAATCTACCTAAGATGTGTGTCTTTGTCTTTCGCTTTACTCTGTCTACATGTCTGTATATGTTTGTTTGCAATTTGACCATACTAGATTATTAATCTATTAACATTTATTATGAAATACATATTAAATTTTAATATTTTCTTTTGTCTTTTATTTTATTAATAGACAATTATTTTCACAAGCCGGTGACAATGCAAAATTTAAGTTGTTTTAATCCTCAATTTTGTTTTATGTATGAAAAAGAGGTACAAAAGTCTTCCATGGTTGATTTTTTTTATATGTCTTATTAGTGTTGTACCTTTTAGTATCATTTTCCTCTTCTCTACTACATCTTGACATGCCGCGACATCTGCTTCATTCTGCGTATATCTTTCAATCTGGTTGTCGTCCACACTATTAATGTGCTTATCAGCACAATTTTTTTTAGCAAAATTAATTAGTAAAACATTAGTATATTAGTAAAGCATTAGTATAAAACAGTTAAGTGCTGAATAAGTATAACAAAAAATTTTAGCTGAAAACACGATTTTAGCAAAAAAATTTGCTAAAAAATAGTATACTTGATTTACAAGACGTTTTACTAACTTTTGTACTAACTTATTTTTTCGAGTGTAGGTTGCCAATGTCCAGCTAATACCCAAAAAGGCAAACGACCCAAATAATTACTTAACCCATTTAAATGCGCTTTAAAACGCATAATTAAAAATCAATTAAACACGTGCTTAGACGTGAAAAACAACTCTTCAGCTTTGGCCAAAAAAGGTGGTCAATTTTTTGACCACTGGCAGGATACGATATGCAGAAATCCAAAAAAGATCTACAGTCTGAATTTTAAATTATTTTTGTTGTAAACTATAATTATTATATAAGTTTTAATTTCAAATAATACATTCTTCGTGGTTCTGTAGAACTGTTTTCGAGCTTTAGAAATAAATTAATTTTTTTTTTGTAAACACCAATTTTTACGCACTTTTGGCGAATGCAGACGAAAATGCATAACAACGATAACTGACCCAAACCAAAAATAATATAAGTTAACAATGGCGAAAAGTAATTAATTTGATTGGTTGTCAGGTTATATCAATTTCGCTCTAACCTACAAAAATCGCCTAAATCACTGGTAGATTTTTCGACCACTTTCCGGAAATGGGCTAACGACCCTGACAATTATCACCCAATTGCAATCTACTATGCGTTATAAAAGTTATGGAGATCGTGATGTATTACAATCTTATTATATCGAGCTGAACTAACTTCTCAATGATTGACAGTATGGCTTCCGTAGAAGTCGTTGTACGGGAGACCTGATGGTATTTCTTCCGGAGCGTTCGAGTTGGCCTATTCACAGAGTTGGGGAAAGAAAAATGGTTGCAATTAATATGAATGACACATTTGTTCAGGACCTAATAACAAACTCTGTGTGGGCAGTCGAACATGGTAGATTTGAATGTTCTCAAGACCAAATGTTGTTTGTTGGAACATAGTGGGTCATCAAAGGAATCAGAAGCTGTACGCCAAAAAATTACGATATTCTTTATCAGTGCGCAAAATATTTCCCTCGTTCTGAACTCCTAGCGATATCCGAAATAAGGTGTAATACAAACTCTTAGATATGGATAGGGGCTTAAAGGTAGATCATGGTGCTTTTGGACCGAGTGCTAATAGGAATGTTTAATAAAAACAGTAAGATACTTCGTTGCTAGTTATTTTAAATACTTAAATATATTTAGAAGAAAACTAATTCTCCTTTTGAATACTTGTAGTATTTTAAAAAATTTGTTTATACACTTCTAGTGTATGTTTAAATTTCAAGTTTCAGATTTCTATCTCTAAGTCTTTACATAGGTCATTTAAAAAGGAAGTTTTTTCTCTCTTAAACCCTATTTATGTCACGGTTTTATCAAAAATATAGAAAATATATCTCAGAAACTCATATTTTAAGTATCAAACATTTAGCAAAATAAGATTATGAATTACGTTAGTGTAAGACTTT
Source organism: Delia radicum (assembly GCA_021234595.1). NCBI lineage: Eukaryota > Metazoa > Arthropoda > Insecta > Diptera > Anthomyiidae > Delia > Delia radicum. The sequence goes on from CM037854.1 coordinate 125,463,863, forward strand.
CTTCTTTTTTCTGCTCCCTATAAAAAATATCAAAGACTCGTTTAAGTTGATGCCTATATTCAGAATTTGGAACTCCCATACTCTAAGGAAAAGCTTCATCATATGTGTAAAAAACTTAATAAACATAAAACTTTCCAAGTAAAAAAATGATATGTGCTCTTATATTTTTTCATCTTAACATATATTATAATTTATGATTGTACACGGTGTCATATATATCCATATATTTCTATATATTTTGTATGTGGTAATATATGTAACGATATATTATGAAATATTATCTTTTATAAAATGAGATATTAAGTATATATGCTATACGTAATAAGATCTATTGTCATATATAATAACACATTCCCATACATAACACTGCTTATTAGGCCGGGTGAATTTGTATGGAGGCAAAAAAATCGCTCAATGTTCAAAGAAAATCGTATTCTAGGTATCAAAATAAGAAACTTTGCCGAAGGAACCATACCTCTGAAACGAATTCTGATGTCCCGACTTTTGACCCGTAGTTTAAAATTTTGAAAAATCCCACTTTGACCCATTTAGAGTGCCCCAATCGAATCCAACCCAAACGAATATAATTTATACATTAATCTGCTAGAGCGTCTTCCGGAGAAGAAATAGAGACTCTTATCCTGAAAAGACTCCTCCTACTTTCTGAAATATCTCTATCCCGAGATTTGCACATTTTGCTATAAAAATACGACTAAAAAGGCCCTCTTTCAACTTAAATTTTAGCCCCTTAACGGTCACCTATAATGATGTTTTATGCATTAATCTGCTAGCGTGTCTCTCGGAGAAGAAGTAGCTCCCATAATCTTGGAGAGATTCCTCCTACTTTCTGAAATATCAAAGTGGGCTTTTTTAAAATTTTACCCTACGTGTCAAAAGTCGGGACATCAGAATTCATTTTAGAGGTATGGTTCCTTAGGAAAAGTTTCTTATTTTGATCCCTAGAATACGATTTTCCTTGAACGTTGAGCGACTTTTAAATCGACCCGCCCTACTGCTTATATATGGTGCCCTATGAATAATGCAATTCAATATATAATTATATGTGAAATTAAGATTAACAATTTAGTTTGAGACATGATGATATATGGTCCAACATCATTAATATTTTGAATACCTATAATACATAAATATATATTGCAGTATATAACCCCATATGTACTTTTATATGCGCAGATGTCCAAATTATTTTTCTTAAATTTTTTTTTTCATATTTTTATTAAAAATAATATGTGTCATGGGATACAAGTAAATCCAATTAAATCTCAAAATATCTTATTTTATCTACCAAAAATTACTTATCTTTTTGGATCTTATTAGATCTAAGTATAATTAAATTCATCCCACGGGACATTTTGGAATCCATCAATATCTTAAATTAGTTATTTTTCGATCCTAAATTCTGAGATAAATTTGGATCTATCTTAATCCGGTGATATATTTGAGGGATCTAATCAGATATTACTGGATACCCGTCTTTTGAGATAAACTCTGATAAGAATAATTATCGATATATATCAAATGAGATCTATTTTGTATTTGAGATTTAATTTTTTTCTTTTTGGGTTCTTTGATTTTCGTCCAAGGTAACACTTCGTAAATATGATGTAACTGTCTCATAAAAGTTCAAATTAAAAACAATCTTTATCATGTTTATGAAATGTTTCATAAATACGAAGAAGTTTCATAGCTTTTCATGAAATATTTCATAAATGTTATAAGAAGTTTTATTAATATGAAGAAAAAAATTCATAAATTTTCATGAAATGGAAAAGTTTCTTTGGTAACGTGCAAACACGTTAACCGCTACAGCCAATGACGAAAATTTATTTTTTATACATTATTTTTAAAGCCCAATATTTTTGCAACTGTAATTCAGAATATATCAATTAAAACTCCGAATTTAAATTTAAATTCTGATAAAATCAATTTATATTCAAATTAATTAAGTTAAGAATTTTCATTTTTAATTTAAAACATTAATTGATGTTGAGAATTTCCGTTTCCACTGAAATTTATAAAAATTAAATTTATAAATGAATTTTAATTTTGTTCGGATTAAGATCATATTATCGAATCCCAAATAGAAGTTGATAATAACTTTTTGTACAACATATAGAAGAAAAAACTTTAGAACCAATGCTTGACACTAATTCATTTTCCTAGATACCAATCTATTCATCAGAAGTCTCTAAGTCTCCATCTAGGGTCAACTGCCGACATATTCTTCTATTTATGTAAACGTTTGACAGAAAATGTAATGCGACTCGTATTCGAATCAATTGCTTGCCAGCTGTTTTCCATTAATAAAGAAATAAACTCGGTGTTTTCAAAGTTTTTATTACTTGTTACTTCAGCTTTAACTTAGGAAGTTGTAAAGTAAGATATTTTCTTTTTTTTGTCGTTATTACAAGGATGAATTTTATATTCACAAACTTCTATGCAAAATTTAGAAGACATCAACTGATTAGAATTTTAATTGATGTTATGATAGTTTGTCAATTTCAAATAGAAAATCTAAAAAACAAATTACATTTTCTTAATTTCAAATGAAAATACTTAATTTCTATTGATGACTTCTATATTTAAAATGGATATTGTGAATTTCAATTGATTGGAAAACAAAAAAAAATATGTTCACACGATTTATGAAACTTGATTATGAAATAATGAAGATTTATTAAACATTTCACATACATTTTTATGAAACTCTTCATCATATCTATGAGAACTTCATAAAAATGATGATTAATTCATCATCAATATGATGAAGCTTTTTCCCTGAGTGTAGCTGTAGCAGTTTGGGCTGTGTGACTAGAGCGGGTAACATTTTTAACATTGTTTAACATTTAAACAACGTTCGTATAGGAGTTTCCAAAACTTATTTCTAAATTTATACACTCACATAATAAATTCGGTTGTCTCAACAGAATTTCATTCAACCGAATTGATTCATCACAACTGAGTTCGGTTGGTGTAACCGAAAATGTTCGGGCAGAACTTTAAGTATGAAACTTTTACCGTTGTTTTACGTAGGAATGCTGACTACTTCGAAGGAGTAACCTATATAGCTAATTAAAAGTTCCAGTCTTTAGTGGCTCCGACAGGTCGTTAAGTGAGAGACTGTTCCTAATTTGAAACAACATTTTCACGTCGTCTATGGTGAAAATTCCACAATATGTCATAACTCAGCGAACACATACCCGAAGTTTTATGTTTCTAGCCAAAGGGTATGGGCAGTCAGTTAAGCAGGTGACTTTTGTCCCTCCCCTTATGAAGTTTCAAAACATCCATACTTTTGGATATCTACGTTTGATGAGTAATATAAAAACCGTATTTAAAATTGTTAACTTCAGAGGATTTGGCTTGCGTTTTAGGTGGTTTCCTCCTCTTTTAAACACACTTTTCACGACGTTCCTTGTAAAAGCTCTAAAATATGTGCTATCTGTGAATTAGATCATACCTCAGTAAACACATGTTTCTAACTAAGTGGATGTGACCGAACCGTCAAAAAGAAACTTATACACTTTTGCTCCTTCCCTTAGGAATTTCCAAAAATTCCATGTAAGGTAATATAAGTGCAGGAGGAAGAACCTACATACCAAACTTCAAATTCCTTACTTCAGCGTTTTTTTATTCTAAGGAACATGTCTTAAAACCTTAAAACTACTATCCAAAAGGTGTTTAAGCAGCCCTTTAATGGAGAGAACTCCCCCTTTTCTGGACAACCTTAGGAATTTTAGAAATTCCGGCTTATTCCCGCCTTAGCGGATGTTAACCTTGAACTCAAGGGGTTTGTATAGACAGTTAATGAAATAATTTTACCTTTACCACGCTTCTAGCCGAAATTCCTCAAAGGATATCCACTTTTTGCTCCTCCCCATATGAAGCTTTAACATTTGTTTAAATGTACGCTTCTTACAGAATTCAGAATTTGAAGGAAGCAATGGGTATGATAATAAATTAGTGGATTCTATAAAATTTATTTTAAATCATCTATTAGAATTTATAAACTTTCTAATAGTTCTTACCTTTTTCCAATTAAAGTTAATTTACAATAATATTTTGAATTGTTATCCATGCGTATATCATTTGTATAGATATTTCCTAATGTTGCCTTCGAATCTTTATATGAAAATTTATGAGTAGCATCCTTCTGATGATCAAATTCAAAAGTGGCAACACCTTTATCGTCCAAATACTCTTCATATTTCTATTGCCATGTTCCATTATAACTGGTGTGTTACGATCTAATACCTCAGCGCCACTCCAATATTTAACATAAGCTTTCAAACGATATGGTTTATTGTCACGAAATTCAATCGCTTATATGGTGTAATAATATTGTACATCTGATGACGTACAGCTATAGAAGTTGTAAATTGTTCTGTTTTACCAGTGAATTTTTCAGTTAACTTGGCTTGCAAGTCTAGTGCAAATACATTTTTAAAATCATTTGGATTTTCAATATCAAATTCGACATAACCAAGACTTTCAATATCAAGTATTTTTTGTCCTATTATTTTTTTAGTATCTGAATTTCGTAGTTTAATGGTTGCATTACCTTCAACATATTTATCAAAAGTATATTTTCCATAAATTATGGCTTTAATGTGACCATCCCTTAATAAAATATCTGAAGATGTTTTTATGTGAACACTGAACTTTGGTAAAACATATTTTTTGACTTGAATCGTTTTTGATCTTGAATGGGAATATTTTCCACTAATTATGACATCAATTGTCCATAATCCTAAAACTGGTTGTTCGGATAATTGAAATTCACCTGTATAAACGCCTTTTGTAAGTGAGATATCTTTAAATTGTTTAACACGATTCTTGGCATGATCCTTAAAAAAAAAACAAGAATTTAAGATTTGTTTAAACTATTTAACTCGCTCTACAACTTTTGCAATTGTAAATCAGTAAATATTAATTGAAATTCAGAATTTCAATTTGAGATTCAGAAAATATCAATTGAAATTAATACTTCTATTTGAAATTCAGGAAATATCATTAAAAATTCAGAAAACATCAATTCAAATTTAGAAAATATCACTTAAAATTCAGAAGCACATCAATTGTAATTCAGAAAATAACAATTGATGTTCCGAAAATATTAACTGAAATTATGAAAATACCACTTGAAATTCAGAATATACCCGATCAAAAATAAAGTAAATTTCAAATTCAAAATTTGATCTCATTTGATATAAATCGATATTTATTCTAATCCAAGTTTATCTAAAAATTGGGCTATCCAGTAATATCCGATTAGATCCCTCAAATTGATTACCGGATTAAGTTAGATCAAAATGCATCTCAAAATTTGAGAACCAAATATTTCTAATTACGATCCTGATGAAACCCAAAATATCCCGTGTGATGAATTTAGATCTACTTGGATGTAATAAGATCCAAAAGATAAGTAGTTTTTGGTGGATTGAATAAAATATTTTGAGATTAAATTGGATTTACTTGTATCACATGACATATAGTATTTTTAATAAAAATATGAAATAAAATGTGAAGAAAAATAATTTGGACATCTGCGCATATATAAGTACATATGGGGTTATATATGACAATATATAGTTATGTCTTATACACATGGAAAATATTAATGATTTTGGACCATATATAATAGGGCGGGTCGATTTAAAAATCGCTCAACACGTACAAGGAAAAGTGGGATTTTTCAAAATTTCACCCTACGGGTCAAAAGTCGGAACATCAGAATTCGTTTTAGAGGTATGGTTCCTTCGGAAAAGTTTCTTATTTTGATCCCTAGAATACGTTTTTTCTTGTACGTTGAGCGATTTTTTTGCCTCCCTACAAATCGACCCGCCCTAATATATAATAATATATCAAACTAAATTCTTCATCTTAATTTCATATATAAGTATATATTGAATTGCATTATTCATATGGCACCATATACAAGCACATCTTATATAACACAGCATATATATCACATGTATATAAACAGCTTATGTGTCACCATATATAAGACAGCATATATTATCACATGTTTTTATAGCTTATATGTCACCATATAGCTTATATGTCACCAGCATATATTATCACATGTTTATATAGCTTATATGTCACCATATATAATTACATATTGTGTTTTATATGAGAATGTATTATATTTGGCAATATATCAATCATAGCTTAATATCTTTTATTATAAAGGTTTACATTTAACAATATATCGTTATATATGTTACCAAATAAGAAATATTTAATAATATTTGGATATGCATGGCACCATATACAATCATATATTATAATATATTTTAAGGTAAAAAACATAAGACCATATATAATTTTTTTACTCGGGTGTCAATTAAAATTCAGAAAAACATTTTTATTTCAATTTAATTAACATATTCTGAATTTCAAATAATATTTTCTGAATTTTAATTGATATTTTCAGAATTTCAATTGATGTTTTCTGACTTACAATTGATGTGTTTCTGAATTTCACTTGATATTTTCTGAGTTTTAAATGATGTTTTCTGAATTGCAGATGATATTTTCTATGATAGTTTCTTAAGTTAAAATTATATTTTCTGAATGAAAAAACTAAATTTCATTGATGTTTTCTGAATTGAAATGGAATTCTGAATTCGATTGATGTTTTCTAAATTTCAAATTGAATTTCTGAATATCAATTGATATTTTCTGAATTCCAATTGATATTTTCTGAATTAAAGTTGCAAAAGATGTAGTGTACAACGAAACAGTTTGTTAATCGGTTTTTTAAGTATTATGAATAATTTTTAAAAAAAAATATCCATTAAATAATAACTCACCAATATCTCAACACGTATAGGTTCAGTTATATTCAAAGGTCTTGTATGTTCATCCAATATTACAATACGAAATTGTACTAAATCTTTTGGTTTATAAATGGCCTTATCAGTTTGTATATAAATTTTTGGACCACTACTGGCATCCACAAATATTTACTTTCATTTTAAATTGAAATCCAGATAAGCCTTCGGCTATTAGTTTATAATCACCGTTTTCTAATTTATGCGGCGCAAATTCCACAAGTTTTTGATTCAAACGGTTGCAAATTCACCCTGTTCAGACACATTATACGATGGTCCCATTATGGAAATACGTATTGAACTTGATGTATTAGCATAATGCAACGAAACAGCGACTGCATATCTACGATTTGATTTTATTGAGCCAGGTGCAATTATGGAATAATAACTACAAAATATAATAATAATTAAAGTTTATAAATATATTTTATAAAGTTTATATGATATTCAATACCTTTGGCATTTAACAAGTGCAGTAAAGTGCAACAATAAGTATTGATAAATCCAAATAACGTTTCATATTAAGATTATGATTTTCCGTAACTTACAACTGCAAGCATTCGTAAAGAGAATATAACTGATTTTAAATTTTAAAACTTGTTATAGACATACTAAAATTAGAATCAACGCAGTTTAATAAATGACTATTGATTAAAACTTATTTAAATACTGGATTACAATGTCAAATGTTTAATAATAATAATATCTATATAATACGAGGGCGGATCAATAAGTCCGTGACTTTTTGAATGAAACACAGTTTTTTTTGCAAACAAAAATTTATTTTTCAACACAATCTCCTTTTAGCTCAATACACTTAGTCCAACGTTTCTCCAATTTTTGTATCCCTTCCAATAAATAGAATTTTTCGAGGTCTATAAAATAGGCATTTCTTGGCCATATGGAATCGTTTTTTTTTTAATCCTCGTTAAATCGGTCCAATAAGTTGGCATAATATTCGCCGTTTAATGTTTTTCCCTTTTGAATTTAATCGATGTGGATTATCCCGAGTGCATACCAAAAAACTGTTGAGATCACCTTATTAGCCACGATTACGTTTCTGGTCAATTGAGGGCAAACGCTGCACCCATCTTGCAGACAGCTTTCTTAAACCCAACTGATCATTTAAAATCAGAACCACACTGCCATATAAAATGATAATGGAATCAACCATCTCACGCACTTTTACTCTGCGATCGGCCCAACACCATATCGTGAATTTTTCCACATTTTCAATTGGCCGTACAGAACGTTCAGCGTCATTTGTACTTGTGCGACCACAACGAATATCAATAAACCACTTTTGTACCAATGAAATCGATGGTGCAGAGTCCCTATAGTATTTATCAAGTTTTTACTTGGTTTGATTGACGACTTTTTTTCGCAAAAAATAATGTTTAATGAGCACTCGAAATTCACTTTTTTCCATTTTTAAAAAAATCCACGAGGATGTATGTTTTGAACAGCTGTTAAACGCAAAGTAAATGACGGGGCGCTACGAAATAACCCCCAATGAAATAACACCCAAAAGACAAAATGAAATAAATCTCCAATGAAATAAATCCCAAAAAAAATGAAATAAGTCCCAACAAAAAAAAAATGAAATAATACCCAAAAGAAATGAAATATTCCCCAAAGGTGAAAATGAAATAACACCCAAAATTTGGGGGCTGTTTCGTAATGAAATAACTCCCAAAGGAAGAAATGAAGTAACCCCCAATGAAATAAGCTCCAAAGAAATGAAATATGTCCCAAATTTTGTTTTTCATATATTTGATTAGATGGGGTGCAATAACGCCTTACGAAATACGGCTTTAAAGGCTTTATTTCTCAACCAAAAAGGTTTTTATTGCACTTTGAAAGTGAAATAAAGCCGTAAAGGTCTTATTTCACTTAAATTTTTTTTTTAAATGAAGCAATAAAATTTCTTATTCTTATTCTTCTTATATTTTATTGAACAATTATAAAAAATTTCATATTAACAAAAATTAATAGCAACATTGATAATTCAACAAAAAATTTAACTGCAACAATATTGAAAATCTTTGCTTTATAAAGTTATTCTGCGTGGCGGCCTGCGGCCGCTCTTAGGGGTTTTCTCCTCCATGGGACGCGGCAGGTGGCTTCGCTGAATAAAGTTTACCTGCGCGCGTCACACTAGGGAAGATAATGAGAAAATTGTATTCAGCGAAGCCACCTGCCGCGTCCTATGAAGGAGAAAACCCCTAAGATCGGCCGAAGGCCGCCACGCAGAAAAACTGAACAGTGTAACAAAAGAAATCAAAAAATACAAAATAAAGGCTTTATTGCACCATTGGCTAAATTTCAATAAAGGCCTTATGTCACTTTCAAAGTGCAATAAAGCCCTTTTCGCAATAAAGGCCTTATTTCTCAATTGGAAGTGAAATAAAGCCTTAAAGGCCTTATTTCGTAAGGCGTTATTGCACCCCACCGTAACAAATATTAAAAAAATTTCACTTTTAGCAAAATGAAATATCCCCCAAAAAATATGAAATAACCCCCAAAATAACTGCATATTGGGCTTTATTTCATTGGGGGTTGCTTCATAATGAAATAATCTCCAAACCGTAAGATCAAATAATCCCCAAAAAAAAATAAAAAAACCCCCAAACAATTTTACACAATTTTTTTTGGGGTTATTTCATTTTTGGCCGTTGGTTGTTATTGCATTGGGGGTTATTTCGTAGCGCCAAATGACGGAACTTGCTTAAAAGTTGACAGTAGTCTACCAACAGGTGGTACTTGATGGGAGCAGTATTATATTTCATATAACTACGAGGGAAGTTCGAAAAGTCACGGACTTATTGATCCGCCCTCGTACATATATTTATTTTTATATAATAATAATTAATATTTTCTGGATGAATAATTGTTGCAGTTGTATCTCATTCACAAAGCAAAGTTACTTTGAAGTAAAGTTTGCTTGAACATTGAGTTTTTCACAGGAATTTCCGACATATACCTCGGGAATTCCGGGGAAATTTTATTTTGTGACGTTAACAATAAAAATCTTTTAAAAAAAGTAGAAATTCAAAATTGTATACACTTTGAAAATGTTGGAAAGTGATGCAAATATTCACAATTTGCCCGAAAATTCCTGAAAAACTTTGTTTTAATATGAAGAACATCTTTTTAACTTACTTTTTTATGTCAAAATTGAGTTAAAAAATAAGACGAAAGGGGCGTTGAAAGTGATCTTGAATTCACAAAATATTTGAAAAAATATATTCTTCAATAAACAATTTTTCTAGACGTATGGGTTAATTTACGGAATATACTTTTGGGATTGTTGTATATGTAAATGGGGTTTTAATGGGTGAGTTTCAACCTTTGTTGACCTACGTTAGGTATTAAAACAGAAAATTCCTCAAAAAAAATAATTTAGTGTTCTTTTTAATGTATTCCGGTATTTCCGGCAAATAATAAATAAAGCAATTTTAACTATTTCGTTTGTCATATTAGTGAATCAAAATTTTATATAGCATTCCGAGTAAAAAAAATTATATATGGTCTTATGTTTTTTCATCTTTAAATTTATTATAATATGTGATTATATATGTTGTCACGCATATCCATATATTATTATGTATTTAATAGGTGGACACATATATAACGATATGTTGTTGAATATTAACATTTATAAAATAAGATATTAAGCATATATGGTATACATAATAAGATGCGATACATCTATTATTAAATAGTATACATTTTCATATGTAACACAATATGTAATCATATATGCTAACACATAAGCTATATAATTAATATATAATATATGCGGTCTTATAAAAAATATCTTTGTATTTTATATGAGATATGCTTATATATGGACCCATATGAATAATGCAATTCAGGATATAACGATATATGATATTAACATTAGCAATTAGTTTGATATATGATTATATATGGTCCAACATCATTGATATTTTAAATGCATATAAGACATAAATACATGTTGCAATGTATAACCCTATACATACTTAAAAACGCGCAGATGCCCAAATTATTGTCATTAATTTTTTTTTTTTTATTTATTATTAAAAATAATATATGTTATAGGATACAAGTAAATCCAATTAAATCTCAAAATATCTCATTTTATCTACCAAAAATTACTTATCTTTTGGATCTTAGTAGATCCAAGTAGATCAAAATTCATCCCACGGGATATTTTGGGATCTATCAGGATCTTATATAAGATTTTTTGGATCCCTCAATTTTGAGAGGAAATAATTTATTTATTTGAGTGATCTAATCGGATATTACTGGATACCGCAATTTTATACCCAATTTTATAAATTTGGATAATAATTAATATCGATCTATATCAAATGAGATCTGATTTTGTATTTGAGATGTAAATTGTTTCTTATCGCGTTTTTGTTATAAATTGTAAATTTATATTTTCTAAATTAACAAATTTACAATATTTAATAATTGTATGTAATTTTTTACGTATTTATTTAACACAAATTACATGTTCAAATAATAGCATTTAATTGAGAAAGTGAAGCTTTGCGTACATTATTTATATACAATTTAGTTTAATAAACTATTTGGGGAATATGCATATTTGACAAGAATGAGAGAAAATGGGTTAATGAATTTTAAAATTTCATAAATATTTTGCTAGCTCATCTCAGATTATAAAAAAAATTGCAAATTATAATGTTTTTACAATATTATAAATATAAAACTTTATGATCAACTGGGCACAGAAGGGTAATTTAAAAATAATAATCTGACTATTAACAAATACACATAGAAGAACAAGTGTAGAAATGTTCTTACAAATTTACGAGAACAAAAAACTATTTCTTAAAACAAATATTCTTCAAAATATAAAATTTTCTAAAATCTGACCTTTGACCTCTTTCGGGCACGGGAAATATTTATCCGATCTTTTAAGAACATTTTTCATCTATCTTTTGCATCAACTGGCGCAATATGCCGCGAGAAATACATTATAATTCCGATTTATAATGGCCTTGTCTATTAAAATTTGTTAAAATAAATTTCGAAAATCAATATATTTTTGAAAATTAACTTTTTATGAAAGTTATTTTTTATGCTGAATATTAGTTTTATTTTTCAAAAATCCATTGTTAAAATGAATAGAATAAAAAATAGTTGTTTACTTTATACATAATAAAAATTGTACACATTCGACTCAGTCCCCCTAAAGTATGCATCAGCAAGTTTAAATAATAAATTACTCTCATAAAAAATTAAATATCGCTCATACGTCTGGGGTCGCTATGTTTTCTTAATATGTTTCTCGAATGTATGCACCTTCACTACCACACGTCGTATACGCAATACTAATAACACGAAATATTTATCATTTATGTATATTTAACATATACATACATGCGAGGCTTCAGCAATAAATATATACAGAAGGAAATTGCAAAATGCAATCAAAAATTACATTTGCATTATGAATGAATTTTCGCATAAAGGTTGTGGTATTTTAATAACAAATCGTAAAGAAGACAATTGAAAATTGTATATGCTTTTAAAATCTTTGAAATTGTTCATCTACTTTAGAAAATATGGCTCTTCAAAGTTAACTACATTTATCATTTTTTTTTTTTTTTATTTTTTAAATCGGCAATGAAAACATGAGTTTATACAATTTTAGCGAACTGAAAACGGTTGTGAATAATAGACATCCTATAGTATACGTATGCAAAATTGTAACAAAATCAAAGCGCTGGAAGACAAATTACAATTTTTGAACGTAGTTTCTGATGGGCACATATAATTCATATTTTACAAGTATATTGATTGAATCCTTAAATGCATAGTGTAGACTTTTAACAACAAACCCTATTTTTCAATAAAAATCACTTTTTTGTTAATATAAAAATGATTCTGTATTTTCCTCTGAATATACACGTCTTTAGTAATAATATATAAAAAAAATGGTTTGAAAAGAAAATATCATGCAGTTAAGGGTCATTCATGAAAGTCGAACAATTTTTAATTTGCAAATTTAAATAAAAAATCAAAAAACGCGTTTTTATGATATCGAAAAAGGGACAAAAATAATTTAAAAAAGTTTAAATAAAAACATATATAAATAAAAAATAAATGTTATAAAAAAAATAAATGTAAGCTTCGTCCCTATGTTACTTTATTTTTGTGTAAGGGGTAATATAAAATTTTGACATTATTGGTTTTTCGATTATAAAAAGCGAAAAAAAAAATGGTTTAAAAATCGCGGTATGCAGTTTTTGTTTATTTATTTTTGTTTATATTACATTATAAATACACGCTTTCATTTAAATCAACGAGATCAAGCATTTAAGAGTTAATACATAATTTTAATACTTAACTACATACCCAACTTTAATTTCATAGACATTAACTGTTCCCCAAAAAAATAAAAAAGAGATTCACAACAAATTATAAGAATGAAATTGACATCCCTACTTGGAAAGGGACCGGTTCTGCGTGTGCCACAGGATCGGTCCCTTCATGCCAGAGACAGGTCTTCTGCTAAACCCTTCCCTATGTAAACAACTGGCAACTTTGTCCTGCTTTAAACCACATAGTGGCATGCCACAGGACTAACCAAAGATAGGCATACCACAAGACTGTCGCAAAAGGCGCATGTTGTATAAAATAAACAAAAAATGGTAAAATTCTGGCCAACTGGCTTTTTCGTGCTAATAAGCATTCTGGTTAAGTGGTATGTCCTCCCTTTACTAGTCACATTATTGGTAATTTGACACTGCTTAACCTGCATTGCATAGTCGACGAGTAATAGCTTAAAAACCATATAAACAATATGCTGAAAATCGGCATTTGACTGCAAAGTTTGAAGGTCGATTAAAAACAATTCGAACTAACATAAACAAACGCCGCGATACGGGTCTTCTAATTTAGCCTCTACTTTCACCCCTCACTCTCAGAATCGACCTAACTTTTGCTAACCTGAATTTGTTCCACAGTGATATTTGTGTTATTTTATTCTTACATTTGTTATCCATTGCTTTTTTACAAATATTTACAATTTCATTCATTTCAGCAAAGAACACTGAAAATGAGGATTTTTTTTTCTGAGGTTCCCCATTTTTTTTTATATTTTGTACATGAATACTCTATAGTCCCACTTGCACATAGCCTTCTCCAGATCTCGAAATTTTAAAAACTCGCGATTTTATGCACGTTTTTAATATTCATAAATTTGATAAAAATACTAAAAGTGCTTCACTTTAAATTGCCATAACTTTTTAATAGCATATCGCATGTTATTTATTTAAACGATATTTGGAATATGCACTTGTCTACTTTATAACTGGAGGTTTTTAAACAAAATTATTGTTAAAAAGTGCATACGTTACGCAAATGCAGTTTTTTAATGCTACGATTTCAAAAAAAAAAAATACAGTTTTCTCAAATATGGAATATTAGCTAAATATACATATACTGATTTTTATGGAACAAACATGTCTTTTATTTTTAATGATTTTTTTAAAAAAAAATTATTTTTTTTATTCTATTTTTTTTTTTTTTTTAATGTATTAGAAAACTGCATTTGCATTAAGTATGCATTTTTTTAGCAATAATTTTGTTTTTAAAAATCCAGTTATAATGTAGACAAGTGCATCATCCAAATATCGTTTAAATTAATAACATGCGATATACAATTAAAAAGTTATGGCACTTCAAAGTGAAGTACTTTTAGCATTTTTTTGATATTTATGAGAACTAAAAACGTGCATAAAATCACGAGTTTTTACAAATTTGGAGATCTGAAAAAGAAAATGTACAAATGGGACCAGAGTATTCATGTACAAAAAATAAACAAATCAGAGGACCCGTGCTCAGATTTTTTGCGTTTCTCATGGAATGAATGATATATTTTTTTTTTTTTTTTAAATATTGTGTTTGTTCACATATTATTTGTCATCACTGTAATTAGAATTTTGTTTTCTATTGTCTTCATTGTTCAATACAAATTCTGTTTGTTCTCTGAGAATCTATAATCACTTTAAAATAATATATTTTTTGTTCCTATTTACTTGGAAGTTAACCGTTTGCAAAAGTATGAATATTACTTCTTGTTAACTTTCAATTTTTTTCTAAAAAAGTAGTCTGTAATTAGATGTCAGTAAAATAAAACCAGTTTTGTGCTAATAAAAATATATTAAAAAATCCGCGTTTTTACTTAAAACCAATTAACAAACCCTAGGGTAGGAATTTAAAAGAAGTTAAATATATTTTAAATTCCGGGTTAGTCCAATCAGGCTGACCTCAAACATTGGCGACCGTGACAGGACACTTACGTAGTGTAATATTTAATAAAAAAAAAAAAAAACTCTAAAGAACTTAATAAATGCGATAAATAAATACATTTTTTTTATAATTAATGCTTAAATATGCGGTTAACAAATAATGCAAATCGTTGCTAAATTACAAAAAAAATTACGTAATACCTTCAAACATCTTCCTAAGGCTTTCTACGCCAAACACCGCTGGCTGCTATTAACTGCAACGTTCACTTTCATCTTTAACTCTGCTCCGTCGATGTCAAAGGCATTACGTCTTCAGGTTAGAAATTCATCAAATGTTAATTGGCTTAATTTTAAGCGATCTGTTTATGTTGACATCGCGCTTTTCTGTACACATTACATTAAGCTTCGTTAACATATGCTGCATCTGTTTACATTAACATCGTGCTTTTGTTTTCTGTACACATTACATTGAACTGCATCAACATAAGCTGTATCTGTTTGGATTAACATCGTGCTTTCGTTTTCTGTACACATTACATTAAACTGCATCAACGTAGGCTGCTTCTGTTAACATTAACATACTCATCTGCTTGTTCTAACATTGTGCGTAGCTTTCTGTAAACAATACATTAATCGTTTTACAGTGCGTCGTTTCAACATAAAGCCTTTGTTCTGTCATAACACAAGGCTTTCACTAAACAACAGCAAACACACAACAAAGTGTCAATTACAAATCCAAGTACATATTTCTTTTGCACTTCTTTTTTACATAAGAAGAAATATTAACATACGTTTGTTTGTATCTCTATTTGCAAAAATATCTCTATTACAACATATGGTTTGTTTGATCTGTCAAAATATGTGATAAATAAATTGTGAAATTTTTAAACGAAATTTGATTTCTGTCTACTAATAAAAATAAAACATATATTTTAATAAATTAAAACAAAATGTCTGAAACTCTTGAAGAATTGAAACAGCAGCGGGCTTCATCAAAATGTAGTATTGCACGTATTAAAAACACTATTGATTCTAATTTGTCTCATACAGAATTAGAATGCAGATTAGGTATCGTAGAATATTATTACAAACAGGCATTATATTATCAAACACAAATTGAGAAATTAAAGCCCAAGGATGATAACCGATCTGAAATTGATGAATTGTTTATTGCCGCAAAAACTAAAATACTCACATTATTGGGGGATAAAAATTCGAATGTACATGAAGAATCGATGTCATTTCCCCACATTCAGCAAACTCGATTACCAAACTTTAAACTACCTAGGTTTGATGGGAAATACCTAGGATTTAAAAATTTTATAAACACATTCAACAATTTGGTAAACGCTGAACCGAATTTAACAAAAATGCAAAAATTTAATCATTTAGTATCCTGTTTAAGTGGAGAAGCTCTTGCGACTATTCATGCATTTCAAGTGACCGAAGAAAATTACGAAAAGGCACTGGCAAGGCTTAAAGAAAGATATGATAATGATACATTAATATTTTTGGAAAATATTAATGCTATGTTTGAGATTCAAAGAACAAGTAAACTTTTGCCAAAACAACTATGACACATCGTTGACACAACATCTGCTCTATATGGTTCTTTAAACTTGTTGGGTTCACCACAACAAATATGTGATGCTATTATAATACACTTGGTAATGAGTAAAGTTGACCCTGAAACTAAATAAAAATGGGAAGAGTTTATGGATTTTTCTGCACTGCCTTCGTGGGCAAATTGTTGCTCAATGTTAGACAAGCGATGTCAACAACTAGATGCACAATGTAGACGTAATAACAAGGCATTTTCAGCAAATCATCAGCAGAGCTTTGCTTAACTTTGTTAACCATAACGAAAACAAGCAACACACTTTTGTGGCAAACCAAACAAATTACGTATGCACATTCTGTTCGAAGTCTGGACAGTATATAAAAACTTGCCAAAATTTTATTGTACTGCCAGTGGATCAACGCATTGATCAGGTCAACAAACTCAACATCTGCTTAAATTGCTTTTCTAAGGATCATAACGTTTCGCAGTGTCCATCTAGATACTCATGTCGATTTTGTAAGCAACGACACCATTCCTTACTACATCAACAATCCTTAGATATTACAACATCTTCTTCAACAGCAGTTTCACATCCTGCTATACAGCTACAGCTGTAATATTGGTTCGTGATAATACGATAATTATCAACTTGGGCGTGCACTTCTTGATTCCTGTTCCCAGGTTAACTTTATCACCGATAGCTTGTGTAGTAATTTATGAATCAAACGTCTTCGTTGCTACACTGATATTATTTGTATTGGATCTCTTATGTATAAGGTTCGGTTCCAAACACAAACGACAATCAAGTCACGTATGAATGATTTTGAAATGCCACTTCAGTTCTTAGTTTCCAAAAATTTTACTGGTTATCATCCTGATGAAAACATTAATATTGATGACTTCAATCTGGCTGCAAATATCAAATTAGGAGACCCTGAGTTTTACTTACGCCGTCGTATTGATATTTTACTTGGGGCTGAAGCATTCTTTTCTTTATTATCTGTGGGACAAATTCGTCTTGGTGAAAATCTTCCAACACTCCAGAAAACAGTGCTAGGATGGACAGTTTCTGGGAGGTACAATTCTAATCATCAATCAACAGCAACTTCAATGTGTTTATTTGAAAAATCAAATGTTGATATTGGTCATAATATTGAGCTGCTATGGAAATTAGAGTCTGTTGATGGTGTTCGTCAAACAATGTCTACTGAACAACAAACTTGTGAAAAACATTTTAAAGATACCGTAATAGTACAAGATGATGGCCGAACAGTTGTAAGACTTCCATTGAAAAAAGATCGTAGTTTACTTGGAAATTCACGTGATGTTGCCATGAATCGTTTTCTGTCCCTTGAAAAAAGGTTGAACAAAAATCTAGCACTTCGTTCCCAGTATAATTTGTTTATGAAAGAGTATGAGGAACTTGGGCATATGTCTCGTATTGATGATAAAACTATACCGCATCCAAATGATGGATCATGTAAAAGTTCATCACAAGTATCTCTTAATGATATTATGATGGTAGGTCCAACAATTTAGAACGATTTACTAATTACTTTACTTCGTTTCAGATGTCATCGTTATGGTTTGACAGCAGATGTTGTCAAAATGTATCGACAAGTCCTGGTACACCAAGACGACCGACATCTTCAGTTAATTTTTTGGCGTGATGACAATTCTAAGCCTGTTGAAACATATTCGTTGAATACTGTTACTTATGGTACGGCATCAGCACCTTATCTGGCCATACGTAGTCTACATCATACAACGAAAAATTTTGCTGTGATTTACACACATTGCAAATTATTAAGGATGAAGTCACCGAAATTTTATCTAAGTCAAATTTTACACTTTCAAAATGGCACAGTAATAATAAACAAATTGTTAAAAGTTCTGATGGTATAAAAGAAATGCGTGTTGATGATGGTATAACAAGCACACTAGGCATATCATGGCACCAAACTGATGATACATTTCATTTTAATTTTCATGCAAACAAAGAGTTTTCTCATGTTACAAAACGGACTATCCTGTCATTAACGTCTACTTTATTCGATCCAATGGGCCTAATAAGTCCAATAATCATAAAGGCAAAAATTCTCTTGCAACAACTATGGTTAAACAAATGTGTTTGGGATGAATCCGTGCCACGGGAAATATACACTTCATGGAATAATCTTGTTGAAGATTTCAATTATTTACCAACCATCAAAATACAAAGATTCATCCGAATGACAAATATGGTCGACCTACAACTACACGGCTTTGGAGATGCATCAATAAAGGCTTATGGATGTTGTTTATATTTTCGATGTAAAGATTCATTTGGAAATGTGGTTGTCAATTTGGTGGCTTCTAAATGACGTGTTGCACCATTGAAAACTAAAACCTTACCACGGTTGGAACTTTGTGCATCCCACTTGCTAGCTAAATTTTGGAACAAAGTCAAGCCATTTTTTAAATACAACATTTCTGAAACGTACTTTTAGTCAAATTCACAAGTCACTCTCCACTGGATTGATTCACATTCCTCCACATTATCTACAGCTGTTGGGAACCGTGTATCTGAAATTCAAGAATGCTCTAATGGTGCCTCTTGGTGGTGATATGTAGATTCTAATAATAATCCTGCTGATTTGGTTTCACGTGGCTGCACAGTTGATCAACTTTTTGATTCTAATTGGATACATGGGCCAGCATTTTTAACTCTTTCATCATGTGATTGGCCACAAAATATGAATTCAAATTTAAGTGAAGAAGATATGCAATTCGAAAAGCGAAAATCAGTTCATATGGTTCAGTTAGATGCCATACCTTATGAGCTGAATTTTATTCATAAATTTGCCTTAGAGTATTTTCGTATTCAAAGAAAATTGCCTAAACTTGATGTAATTCTAACACCAGTTGAGCTAACTTATACACTTTACCATATAATATGGGTAATTCAAAAACATTATTTCTCAAACTCTATAATGGAACTACAAATGCATGGATCCATAAGTGGACCATTATCATCTTTAAAACCATTTTTGGCCGAAGTAAATGGATTACAACTATTACGGGTTGGAGGACCATTGCTGAACTCAGAACTGCCATTATCAAGTAAGTTTCCTTTTCTTCTTCCAAAATCTGATCCATTTGTAAAGGCATTGGTTATTCATTTTCATCGTACTAATTATTACGCTGGGTCAAGAGCTATGGTTGCTATACTACAACAATTTTGGATTGTTGATTGTCGATCATTGGCAAAGACAGGTTGTTAATCAATGCGTTCAATGCGTTCGGTATAAACCTAAATTTTTAACACAAATTATGGGTAACTTTCCAAAAGATCGAGTTACCGGTATACGTGCTTTTGAGGCTGTTGGAGTTGATTTTGGTGGTCCAATTCCCACCTATCTTAAAATTCGTGGTAAAACCCCTTACAAAACGTATATAGCTGTCTTTGTATGCTTTGCTACAAAGGCAGTTCATTTGGAATGTGTTTCCGATTTATCCAGTGATGCATTAATAGCTGCTTTAAAACGTTTAGTTGGTAGAAGAGGAGTATCATCAAAAATATATTGCGATAACGCAACTAATTTTGTTGGAGCAGACAAAAAATTAAAAGAGTTTAGTAATCAGTTTAAACAACCTTCATCAATAGATGCTGTGAAATCGTATTGTTCCGCTAGATTTATAGAGTTTTCGTTTACCCCTCCTCGAGCACCACACTTTGGTGGATTATGGGAGGCGGCTGTAAAAACCGCAAAACCACATATGTATCGTACTCTTTCTACAGCACGCCTAACATTTGAAGAACTCACTACGGCATTAGTTGAGATAGAAGCTGTCATGAATTCACGACCACTTACACCATCATGAACCGATCCTAACGACTTAGAAGTTATTACACGTGGTTATTTTATAGTTGACTGTTCTTTACAAAATATTCCAGAAAGTGTTAACACTGAATCTGAAATATCAAATTTACAAACGTTGGAAAAGAATAACGGCTGCAAAAGCTCACTTTTGGCGCAGATGGCATAATGAATATTTATTTAATCTTCAGAATAACTACAATTATTTAATCTTCAGAATAACTAATAACCTAAAGGTAGACGATATGGTCCTGGTACATGAGGATAATTTGCCTCCGATGAAATGGGTCACAGGTAGAATTATAACGTTGTAAACGGCGCTGATGGATACGCTAGGGTGGCTGATATAAAAACGCCTACAACTACTCTACGCCGACCAATATCAAAATTGGCATTACTTCCCATTAATTAAAACTGGGAGTTTTAATGGGCCCCGGCATGTTTGGTCACATATTATTTGTCATCACTGTAATTAGAATTTTGTTTTCTATTGTCTTCATTGTTCAATACAAATTCTGTTTGTTCTCTGAGAATCTATAATCACTTTAAAATAATATATTTTTTGTTCCTATTTACTTGGAAGTTAACTGTTTGCAAAAGTATGAATATTACTTCTTGTTAACTTTCAATTTTTTCTAAAAAAGTAGTCTGTAATTAGATGTCAGTAAAATAAAACCAGTTTTTGTGCTAATAAAAATATATTAAAAAATCCGCGTTTTTACTTAAAACCAATTAACAAACCCTAGTCGAACCCGAGGGTAGGAATTTAAAAGAAGTTAAATATTATTTTAAATTCCGGGTTAGTCAAATCAGGCTGACCTCAAACATATTGTGTTACTCGAAATCAAGAAAGCAAGTGACTGGTTTTGACATTTACGTTCGCACTGTTGACAACTCGTTCGAAATAGAGAAACCAACTTTTGTATGAAAATTTTACGTTTTCATTCGACTTATACTTCAAGTCATCGTTCGCATAGAAATTTAGT
>CM037854.1:127305885-127353754 GCA_021234595.1 Delia radicum
CACTTTCTCTGAAATTTGAAACATATGTTAGTGTGGCATCACAAATCGGACTACGTCTAATTTCTTCATACGATTTTGAAGGCCCTAATATACCCTCATCACTAAGGCAACCAAAAATAAGCCACAGCTTGTTTTTTATTTGAAAGGATAGAACTATTGAGACTAAATACATGTTCTGATCAGGAAATTGTGAACATTTTAAGCTTTTTTTAATATTGCTTATTTCAACTTATGTTGAAAATAATAGGTACTTTTTGAATTTTCTTTCTTTAAAAATAAGCTTGTTTTAGCTTTTTACTTTTAAAATAGAGCGTTTTGGTATTTTTTAGCGATCGTTATTTTGAAGTACAGTTGAACCTCGATTATCCGGGTTGCACGGGACCGGACTCAGCACGGATAATCGAAAACACGGTTAATAGAAGTTTATTTATTTATTTTTCCCGACTTTTAACTCTTTGTATGTAGGTGAAAAGAACAAGCTAATAAATATGTGTGGTGCACGGATAATAGAGGTGAAGCACGGTTAAGAGGAAAAAAATAATAGCACGGATAACAGCGATAAACACGGTAAATAGAGGTATAAATCTAACCACCAGCATGCCGGTTAACAGATGTACTCGGTTAATAGAGGCCCGGATAATCGAGGTTCAACTGTATTTTTTTTTAATGGAACGTTGGAAATTTATTGCTATATGTTGTTGGTTTATCAAAAGCTATTTTTTATAAACCAATTCGGACTTTGAAGTAAAAAACAAACAAGGAAAAAATTTCTCTTTTGCACATTTGTTTGACTGACGAAGTTCCCCGACACAAATTTTACACAAATTGTATTTGTAGTAACGATTTTAATAAAAAGTTATGAAATTTAACGGTTTTTTTAAACGCTTAAAACGTTGTTTTTAGAGCTCTTTTTGGTTGCCCTACTTACCGCGACATTTTTTAAAAACATTTTAGTTTTATAACCTCTTTTTTTTGTACATAATCCATTTCGGCGACCTACGTACCCCCCTTCAAAAATCTGAAAAAATTCTCAAAAATCTTTAAGGGCATGAGTATTCGTATTCCGATCCAAGAGTTGCAAAATTTAAAAAAAAAAAAAAGTAAATGATTTTGATTGATTTTTTCTCTT
Source organism: Delia radicum (assembly GCA_021234595.1). Classification (NCBI taxonomy): domain Eukaryota; kingdom Metazoa; phylum Arthropoda; class Insecta; order Diptera; family Anthomyiidae; genus Delia; species Delia radicum. The sequence continues at coordinate 127,307,015 of CM037854.1, forward strand.
TTAATCAATAGCAGAGAATTCATTAATAGGGAATTCAATCAATTTATCTCATTCGATTTCATCAATTATTGGGAATTTAATCATAGGGAATTCAATCATTGGGAATTCAATACATTTTTTACTCAATTTAAGAATGACATTTGATTTTCCTCATTCAATTTAAGCAAATGGGAAAATAAACAATTTTGCAGGGGTCGTAATTTGCGCACCTAAACGCACATGTGCGAAATTTTAGGTACAAGCAAAAGCTGCACAAAAAATCACGTTTTTCTCGAGAACTATAAATTTGGAACATCGCCTGTATCTCGAAAAACTAAGGGAGATACACTACACACATTCTTTTTTAAAAAATCGCCAAAATAACTTTTTTAAAACTTTTTAAAAAACGTCTCGAAAACTAAAAAGGCTGGAGTACAAATATTTGCACCCCATTCCACCAATTCCGGTCCTAAATTTCAACTTGATTGGCTAGATTTTAGATCACGTTTTTCTCAAAAAAACTAAGCATCGAAACACAATTTTTTTATTCTAACGATTAAATTTTAACGAGTTTTTTTTTCAATTTGTCTGACTTTCATTTAGGTTATACATATTTTTTAATTTTGCCAATTTTTTAACCCAGGCAACACCCTTTAAGACCCGATAAATTTAGATAGGAGTTAGATATAAAAAGTAAAAAAAAAAAAATGTGATAATTTGAGACTATGTTCTTAAAACAAACAGACAATTTTTAAAATTGATTCGCCAGTGTTGCAAGATTAGAATTTTCAAAAATTGTCTAAAAAAAAACCAAAAACTTTTAAAAATTGTAAAAATCTGATAGAAAAAACTTAATATATTGAATCCTCTAGTAGACCAAAATTAATCTACAGAAAATTTAAAAATATTTTTCCATTAATAAGCCAAAAATTACGAAACTTTTGAGCCTTCGCAAAAAAAAAATCTAAACTTTTTTTTTGGTCAAAATGCCCTACAACCGTTAACTTCAATCGCTGGTAGGAAACTGAAGATCCACTTCAAAATTTTTTTAACTTATTTTTCTCATATTTAGCTCTTTAATACACATCGATTGAATCGTATTCCTGATGATTTTTTTATTCGTTACACACTAATATACAGTTTAATAGATATTTATTTCCTTTAGCAATAAATATGAATTATAATTTAAAAAAATCTTAACCCGTATGTACATAATACAAAGAGTCAAAGTTAGAATCTAAATCGTGAATATTACCGCCAGAGGGCGCAATAATTATACAAACACTTCAGCAAAGTCATATTGGGACACCGTTACATCTTTCTACCCACTCTCGCCCAAAAAGGATACGGAATCGAGGCGTGGTAAAAATGGGTTTAAATGTTGGACTTTTTATTTTAGTTGTTAGTTTAGTTGTTATTTTCATGTGTGTATAATTTTTTTTAATAAGCGAGTTTTTTTTTTTTTTTACAAATTTTGGTGATTTTTTTTAATTTGTCAATTTTTTTAAAAATTTTCAATTTTAGCAATTTTTTTTTTTCAATTTTGGATTTTTTTCTTTAAATTTTGCTAACTTTTTTAGTTTTGGTGATACAATTTTGGCGATTTTTTTTTTTCTAAATTTATTTATTTTTGGAGATTTTTTACAAATTAGAAGTTTTTATAAAGTATTGCAATTTAAAAATGAAAATGAAAATTATTGAAGTTCGAGGCCATACTCTATATTTCTTCATTAGGATATTGTCCTAACAAATAATCTATAGAGTTTTTTGTTTTCAAATTTATTATTTGACCCTTTCAGGAATGTGTTGATAGATCTATTTCGGGAATTTTCTAGGTTCCCATCATCAGAACACGTTTTGAAAGCGGTAACAATCCCATTTCAAACATCAAACATACATATGAACTAGTTTACTCACTACATGAGAACTAATATACATATGAGTTTGAAATTAAAGATTATAACCATTGATCAAAAAATAAATTGAAAACTTGTTTGATGTGCAAGATCCACCTCTGGTGGATATTCAATACACGTTTTTTTTTTTTTGTTTCTCTCCTTTTTATATTTTGTTTACTTTGTAAGCAAAACAGGGGAAGTAAACTTGGCGGTACTCTGCCTTTTATACAAGTTTGTTATAATTTTTATTAAAAATAAAAATTATGTTTTTTTCGACCTTTAATTGTGCAATGAAAATGAAAATTATTCAAGTTCGATGCCATACTCTATATTTCTTCATTAGGATATTGTCCTAACAAATAATCTATAGAGTTTTTTGTTTTCAAATTTATTATTTGACCCTTTCAGGAATGTGTTGATAGATCTATTTCGGGAATTTTCTAGGTTCCCATCATCAGAACACGTTTTGAAAGCGGTAACAATCCCATGTCAAACATCAAACATACATATGAACTAGTTTACTCACTACATGAGAACTAATATACATATGAGTTTGAAGTTAAAGATTATAACCATTGATCAAAAAATAAATTGAAATATATAATCTTTAACTTCAAACTCATATGTATATTAGTTCTCATGTAGTGAGTAAACTAGTTCATATGTATGTTTGATGTTTGACATGGGATTGTTACCGCTTTCAAAACGTGTTCTGATGATGGGAACCTAGAAAATTCCCGAAATAGATCTATCAACACATTCCTGAAAGGGTCAAATAATAAATTTGAAAACAAAAAACTCTATAGATTATTTGTTAGGACAATATCCTAATGAAGAAATATAGAGTATGGCCTCGAACTTCAATAATTTTCATTTTCATTGCACAATTAAAGGTCGAAAAAAAAACATAATTTTTATTTTTAATAAAAATTATAACAAACTTGTATTGCAATTTATCTTAAATTTTTTGCGATATCACAAAATTATATATTAAATAGAATGACGTTCCCAAAACACGCAAACAAAAGAAAAAACATCGAATGAATTGATTGAATTTCCAAATTTTAAACCGATTGAGTAAATATCGATTAAATTTCCAACGATTGAATTCAGTGATTGAACAAATCGAATGATGAAAAATGATTGAAGTCTCTTGAAATAAAATCGAATGTGACCAATTAAGAATTCCTTCGATTTTTAAAATTATGATTTGAGTATTTAATCATTCTATAGTAGGAAGGATCAAATTCTCTAAAGCTATTGTAGGGAGATGTCATACTCCTTAGCGGCGTAACTTTTCTAAAAATAACCAGAGGTTAACTTTAACCACAGATATTTCCATTTAAATCTGACATTTATAACTATGGTTAAGCCCCAAACTTTGATTAATTTGAGATACGTTAAAAAGTCATAGTGTATGAAATTTCCCTGTATATTAATTGCTGGAACCGTGCTTGATTTATTTATTTATTAACCTACCTCAGACACTGTATTATGCTCATAGATTTTGTGGATGTGGATGAGATGCCGCAATGTGAAATTGCCATTATCTGTAAAATATATGTTATCAAAAAACATCAAAAACATATTTTGCAAATAAAATAAAATTTGTTAGTATGAAAATATTTAGGATAGAAAAATTAAATTTTGAAAATAAAACAAAAAATAATAATATGGGAAAAAATAAAAAAAGAAATTGGTACTACCCTACGAACACCCCCAATCACCTGTGGTTGGGACCTGTTGCGTAATATTGTTGTACTGAGTTTACGTCTTTGTTCAGGTCTAAGTAATTCGGAGGATGCATTTGTGGCACCAGGACTTTCAACTACACGTGGCGGTGTTTGAAATGCTGTAGAACTTTGTAAACGTGTTTTTACTACTTCCAAGGGACATGTTACAACAGCTCCAACTGTACCAGCAGTTCTGTAAAGATAGAAATAAATATGTGCAAATAAATTAATTATAACATTTTTTTTTTTGAATTTGAAAATTTTAAATTTTACTGCTTATTTGAAATGTGAGTTTAAGAGAGCGCTTTTAGGTTAATGCGGTAAAGTACGTGAGCGGGCATATTTAAACACTAAAAAAACTTTTACAGTAGAATATAACTGAAAATGACAGTTAAAACAACTGTAATTTCAGTTAGAAAGGTGACAAAGGTAATTACCTTTAAATAATTTAAAATGTAGTTGTTTTTAACTGTAGTAAAAACAACTTACAATGTCGTAAAAACAACTTACAATGTCGTTCAAACAACTTACAATGTCGTAAAAACAACTGACAATTTTATACTACAAACATTGGAAGACAACTGTTAAAATGTGTAAAAAACGACTTTTTTTAACAGTTATTTTTTCAGTATTTTAAAAATATTGTTTTATAATAAAAATATTATTTTCTTTCAGTTACCATCAAAATTTGTATCTCCTACACACAGAAAACAATTTTGTAGTTGCAACCAAATTTTTGTAGTTCCATACTATCAGTATTATTGAATTTTAATACTATTGTAACAACCGACATTTATTTACAAATTTCGAATTTTTATTGAAACAATTGAATATTTTATGTTTATGGACTATAATATTCTATAAATAGATTCACATGCGTTCATCAAAACTTGTTTATTAATAAGAAATTATATGCCTCGAACTGGGCTCGAACCGGCGATCTTCCGTTTGTCATCCAAGTACTTTACCTCTTGACTCTACCTCTAGACTTGAATTTCAACCTTGAATATTTTCTAGTTTCAAATTTAAATATTTGTCTAAAAATAGATTTGTATGTACAACAGAAATTCGGTTGCTAATCTCCTAATTTCTAATAATTTAATTAGAGTTACCAAAACTATAAAAAAAATTTATATTATTTTAAAATTATTTTATAAATAAAAAATTCTTCTCCGCGAACTGGGCTCGAACCGGCGAACTTCTGCTTGTCAGTCAATTGCTTTACCTCTAGCCTAAACCCAAATTTTCAAATTTATACCTTGAATATTTTTTTTTCTTTCAAGTTTAAATATTAATATCTAAACATAGATTTGTATGTACAACAGAAATTGGGTTGCTAATCTTATATTTCATAAGAGTTACCAAAACTGTTAAAAAACTTTATATTATTTTAAAATTGGTAACGAAAACTTATATTTTAGATAGTGGTTGTTTTTTTTTTTGCAGTCGAAACTAATATGCGATTTTAACTGCAAATATTTTATTCAAGGGATAAAATCTACGAAAAGTGGTTGGTTGTTGGTATTAAAGGTAATATAGAAGATAATATTTTTTCAAAATTGATAAGGAGAACCAATAGTTTGAATGATGTGACTGTGTTTTGGTTAATTCTATATATTTTAATTTTATTGATGATTATTTTAATTATTTTGATGGTAAATTTTAAGTACATACAATTAAAATTATTGAATAATGATTTAATTTTGTTGGCCACAATGGAATTCCAACCAATTTATTCTCTGTGTGTACATACAAAAAAAAAAAGGTTCACAGTAATTACATGACAGTTGTAGTTATTTTAACGGCAATTACATTCGTCGCCTTTTCAACTGAATTTAAAGTTGTTTTAACTGTACTTTTCAGTAGATTTTACTGTAAAACTTTTTTGAATGCACTCGTCATACGCAGTTGAGTGGGTAACAAACGTGATATAAATAATATATTATTAATATATATTTAGTTGATCTTATTTTTAAGCACTTAGTTATTTGCACGATTGACGTAAACATTAGTTAGAATATCCCGCAATATTTCAACAACATTTCATGAAAATAATAAATAAATATGATGAAAATTTTATTTAAATGTAAATACACAAACCAAATAATTGTTGGATGTATAACGTTAATTATTGAATGAGGAAAAATATCTTATTTATTTCTTCCATAAATTTTTGTATACATTTTTACTACAATTAAAAATTTTGAGTTTAATTTAAAACGGTAATTTTATTTTAAAACATTTTCCATAAAATTATCCATGTTCTTATATATTTTAAAATTACCTATCTCGACGAAAAAAGTTCCGATATAATCATATATGATTATGCATTGTATCACATGTACTTGATCAACAAGAGGGTATTAACTCAAAAATTTTTAAAATATCACTTTTTTCAAGAAATCAACTAACAACATCAATATCTATCTATTGTAAAAATTTCAACGTATTCCGATTACTCTTTCATCTCGAAAACCACTTTTGAGACCATTTTCATGGTAATGTAGTGATTACCTTTATTTCAACAAAAAGGTATTATTTCGAGTTAATACAAAAGTTCAAATATAAATGAATCGTATATTTTCATAAAAAGGTATTATTTTGATTTGAGCCTTTATTTATGTTAAAAATAATCAAACTGTTTTATTTATATTTGGTTGTATTTTGAGTTGATACTGTTTTTTTTTTGTTGATAAAATTTGTTTTATTCTATAAATTTAAATCGATAAAATTTAAAAAAATGGTATTTACTCAAACAATTGATTTTTTTTTCAATGAGTGGTAAAATTTAAAACAAAAAACAATGAGTTTGTTATAATTTTTATTAAAAATAAAAATTATGTTTTTTTCGACCTTTAATTGTGCAATGAAAATGAAAATTATTCAAGTTCGAGGCCATACTCTATATTTCTTCATTAGGATATTGTCCTAACAAATAATCTATAGAGTTTTTGTTTTCAAATTTATTATTTGACCCTTTCAGGAATGTGTTGATAGATCTATTTCGGGAATTTTCTAGGTTCCCATCATTAGAACACGTTTTGAAAGCGGTAACAATCCCATGCCAAACATCAAACATACATATGAACTAGTTTACTCACTACATGAGAACTAATATTATACATATGAGTTTGAAGTTAAAGATTATAACCATTGATCAAAAAATAAATTGAAAACTTGTTTGATGTGCAAGATCCACCTCTGGTGGATATTCAATACACGTTTTTTTTTTTTTGTTTCTCTCTCCTTTCTATATTTTGTAAACAAAACAGGGGAAGTAAACTTGGCGGTTACTCTGCCTTTTATACAAGTTTGTTATAATTTTTATTAAAAAATAAAATTATGTTTTTTTCGACCTTTAATTGTGCAATGAAAATGAAAATTATTCAAGATCGAGGCAAGTTTTCAATTTATTTTTTGATCAATGGTTATAATCTTTAACTTCAAACTCATATGTATAATATTAGTTCTCATGTAGTGAGTAAACTAGTTCATATGTATGTTTGATGTTTAGCATGGGATTGTTTACCGCTTTCAAAACGTGTTCTAATGATGGGAACCTAGAAAATTTCCGAAATAGATCTATCAACACATTCCTGAAAGGGTCAAATAATAAATTTGAAAACAAAAACTCTATAGATTATTTGTTATTACAATATCCTAAGGAAAAAACAATGTATACATATTTTCAAATGGAATTTGCTTATTATGATATGTTTGAAATTTTAAATTCTGTTAAAATGTTGCCATAAACAGTTTTTTGACTCTACTGAAAATTTTAAAATTTTGAGTTAATACCCTCTTGTTGATCAAGTGCGATATGTGTAATATTTTGTCAGTTTTTTTTATTTTTTTTTGACAGTTATTTTTACTACAATAATATAGCAGTTAATAATGACTACAATTTTTAGTAATTTGTATGACAAATGTCGTCATCGGCTTTTTGTTATTTTAGTTATTTCGGTAACGCTATTTTATTATTCAGGTAATGTAAGTGAACACAGATATTAATAAGTCCCATTATGCCCGAATTCTAATGACGGGCTAGTTTATGATTAACTTTGGGAAGATATATCTATTAACAGATAATTTTTTAATTATCTTGCGACATTATTTCGGTAACTGTATTTTAGGGATAACGCTATTTGAATTATTTCGGTAACGGTATTTAAGCTGCATTTTAAGGATAGTGGTATTTTAGCTATATCGGTAACGGTGTTTTACGAATAACGATATTTCAATTATTTCGGTAACGGTATTTTAGATATAACTATATTCAGTTGAAAAAGGTTTTAAATCGATAATGATATTTTAGCAGAATTGCCTGCCATTAAATCTAAAAATGTATGCTTTTTATGAAGCTAAAGTTGCAACATATAATAAATTTAAAACGCTAGGTTAAACAAAACATTTACCGAGGAAGAAAATCGAATTTCAAGTAGATCTATATTTTTTATGAAGGATTCATTTTAAAGTTAATTTGTGTTGTTTAATGTATTCTCCGAATAAGTTTTGTGTAATTAACACATTATTTTTATAAAGGGTGTTTTGTATAGAGATATAAAAGTTTGAAATGGAATAAAACAAAGAGGATTTTTTTAAATTGACATGAAATTTACTTTATTCGAAAGATAATCTTCTGGCATTAAAATTTAAATATGACTTCTGGCATATGACCACCACTGCTGGACGTAGTCTAATCTGAAGGTATAATTTTCAATGACTTTTTCCAACATTTGTGTCCGTATATTGGCAATAATGCGGCAATTGTTTTCCTACAAGTGGGCAATCCGGGCTTATCAGCGTAGACTAGCGATTCACATATCCCCACAGAAAATAGTTCAGCTGCGTTAAATGGAACGTTCTTGGAAGCCAATTCACGGGTACGAAATGAAACTATGCGGTTACCAAACGTTTCCTTTAATAAATCAATTGTGGCACGAGCTGTATGACATGTTGCGCCGTCTTGTCACCACAGCTCCTGCACATTATGGTTGTGCAGTAATCATGGCTCTATAGCAGTCACCATTGACTGTAACGTCCTGACCAGCATCGTTTTTTAAAGAAGTACGGACCAATGATTCCACCAGCCCATAAAGCACACCAAACAGTCAGTTTTTCTGTATGTAGCGGTTTCTTAACATAAACTTGAGGATTATCATCACTCCAAATACGGCAGTTTTGTTTATTGACGTATCCATTTAACCAAAGTGAGCTTCATCGCTAAACAAAATTCGTGCGCGATACGTATTTCGAACAGAACCATAATTTTCAAAATAAATTTGCACAATTTGGAAGCGTTGTTCAGGCGTCAGTCTATGTTGAAATGCCAAACCAAACTAAACATAAATCACTTGACAGCTGAAAAAATGGCCGAAAGTTCAAAAAGTGTTGCCAACTTAAAGTTCTATACCTGTATAAAAAAACACACCAAAAAATATGCATTCAAAGAACCTCTAAAAAACAGTTTCTTTTAAAACGAGTTGGCATATAAAAGTTAACAGATGTTGAGTACCTTGGATTATCTTTAGTCTATATCAGAGATGCCCAAGGTAGTAGTATTGGTGAGAGTGACGAAATAACACCTGAAGAAAACAATTTGCTATTCATTTTATTTAGTCGTCAACGAGATTGCGACGAAAGCACATGTGTGGCAGGTGTGATATATTTCAAAATAAAAAGATTCTTCGAAGTGGTTATAAATTTTCCCTCAATTAATCATTGTTCAATTTGCAATTAAAAAGTAATGAAATCTTCTATGTTGATACTCTTATTGCAGTTACGCAATAAAAGTATATTTCTCAAACTAGAAGAATTCAGCTTATTGCGTTTTTTTGAGCAAATATAATTCAAATCTGTAAATATTTGTTCGCAAAGATACGTTGAGGGAAATAAAGATAAACACTTCAATGAAATCTACTTTATTTCAGGATATATTGTACCATCCAGATTTTTTCCAGAATTCTATATTGTTAAAATTATCCAGCAAATCTATTTCACTTCGAAGTATAATAAGTTCTGTTTGGATTGGAAATTCGTACTTTAATATATCGCATTTAAAAGGGTTTTGAAAAATATCCAGTAAACGGTGAATATTTTCAAAATCCTTAAACCTGTCATTAAAGTTATTAAAAAGCTCAGTAGCCTTCATGACCGGATGCTCGGATATAAATTTAGAAGCAAGAGCAGCCTGGTGTATTATACAATTCAAGGTATAAACCTCAATTTCATTTTTTTTTTCATCTGGCCTACAAATCCATTACGTTCGCACCATCCGTGCAAACTCCGGCTAATTTGTTAGAATCAACAACGGAAAGAAGTTTTCGTTGACGACATCGAACATAATTTGCCGGTTACATTGCCATAAAAATGTTTCAACAGAATATATTGAATCGAAAACATTGTAATCTGAATCAACGCATCGAATGCAGATTACAAGTTGACAAAGGTCATTAATATCGGTGCTCTCATCAATACAGAATGAAAAAAATTCGCAATTTTTAATTTTTCCCTAATGCCGATTCCACATAGCACTTAAATAAGAGAACGCCGAGTTGTACTATTGCGGGACAAAGGGTAATTTTTCAATAAAATTAGTTTTATAATGAAGTTTTTCAAAAACTTTACTCAATATATTTTTGACAAATGGCCCATCTGAAAATGGCCTTCCCTTTTTACAATTTCTAAACTTATTAAGTTAGATAAACCCATTTTTAAATTCTCCTCCACCATATCTTCATCATTTTCTTTAGATTGATTTACCCATTCCTTCAACTTTTCAATAAAAATTTTCTTATAATTTTAAATTGTTTTTCTTTTTCTTCCCCTGCAAATAATTCATGTCTTTGTGAACATTTTCAAAATGTTTTTAAAATTATATTTCTTAGTTTTTTTTAAATGTCTTATGACAAATAAGACATTGCATGTATGTCATCAAAAGCATTTTGTAACATAAATTTTTTTTTTTCACTGACAGCAAGTCTCGATGACGATTAAAAATTAATTTAATTTAAATTTTAAAATGTAAAATAAGAGTCTTATTATAAGCCACAGAAGTTCTGCAAGTGTAGTTTGTCTCTCCCACTCAACATCCTGATTTCCTATTGGTTGATTTACGATCAAACAAAAGAGCGTAAGTATACGTGTGAGTTTAATTTGCTGATATCAGCTACTACTGGGCATCTCTGGTCTATATGTTCGTTAGCTTAAATTTGAAACTTTAAACCTAATAATTATAACGTTGTTTTTTTAGTACTTTAATAAAAAAATATTAATAATTATTACAAAACAAAAAACGGTATTTTTTATTTTTTTTTCCAGTAAATTTTGAAACTAATTTATGTTCTAATGTGGTCTGATGTTTTATATGGTTTCATGCATATCCATATATTATTATATGTTTCTTATGTGGTAACATATATAACGTAATATTATTATATATTGACCTTTATAAAATAAGATTTTAAGCATATATTTTATACATAATAATACATAACTAGATATGACATGTGATGATGTGAGATATAACTATGTAATGATTTCATATATGGCACAAGATTAACATTTAATTTTAGATATGAATATATATGGTAAAAACATACTTAATATTTTCTATGTATGTCATGGGATTTAATTAAATCCAATTTAATCTCAAAATATCTTATTCGATCCACCAAAAATACTTATCTTTTGGATCTAATTAGATCCAATAGATCTATGTTAATCCCATGTGATATTTTGGGACCTATCAGGTTTTAATTAATATCAAATTTGAGATAAATTTATCTAATTTAATCCAGTAATATATTTAAGGGATTCTAATTCGAAACTTGGTACCGCGCTGATCGTGAAAAATATTATAATAGCATTGCTGAACAGGCGGAACAAGCCGCAAATACAGGCAACTTGCGTGGTGTGTATTCGGCCATAAAACAACTGAGTGGAAATAATATTAGAGGTACCACGATTCTAAAGCAGCCGATGGAACTGAATTAACATCACCACCCGAACAACAACTTGAGCGATGGCGCGATTTCTTTTCCTTGCAAGCTTCAACAAACCACAATGATCATCAGGAAGATGATACTCTTTTTCTTACAACTCGTCGTAACCCAAGAAGGGACATATCTACAGAGCCACCGTCATGCTCAGAAGTTGAAGATGCTTTAAACAAGATGAAAAACAACAAAGCACCTGGCACGGACAACATTCCTGCTGAACTTTTAAAATATGGATCTAGGTCTTTAGCGCAGTTTCTCACTCCTATCATTCAAGAAGCATGGGCATCGGACTATATACCAGATGATGGAAGGAAGGTATAGTGGTCACACTACCCAAGAAAGGGGATTTACGCAATGCAAAAATTGGCGCGGTATAACCATTCTAAACGCCATTGGTAAAGTAATGGCAACCCTCATTCTTCATAGAATCTCCCCTATTGTGGATCAGATATTGCGTGGGTGAGCAGGCTGGTTTTAGACAAGGTCGTTCGTGTGCTGACCACATTAATACCTTGCGCATTATAATTGAACAGTCCGCTGAGTATAACACCCCTCTTTATTTACTTTTCGTCGATTTTGAACGTGCATTCGACACTATATCCCGAAATTCTATGTGGTCTGCATTAATCTACAAGGGAATTCCTGATAAAATAGTAAACATGATACGTGAGCTATATAGGGACGCTCAATGTAGGGTACGTTTCAATGGGAATGAGAGTCGGTCGTTTTGTTCCAGGCACAGGTGTGCGTCAAGGCTGTGTCCTGTCTCCAACGTTGTTTTTGCTACTGCTCGATTGCGTATTGGAACAAACCAACAGAGATGCTCCTTTCGGTATTCGTTGGACATTGTCTGATTTTCTATATGACATAGACTATGCCGATGACATATGTCTAATGGCCCATCGCTTCTCGGATATAGAAGCTAAACTCACAAGTCTGTCTGAAAACGCCAAAAAAGTTGGTTTAAAAATTAGCATAAGTAAAACAAAACTTATGCGCATAGGTACAGATATCGTTACCCCCATTAATAATAAATGACCAACGTATTGAAGATGTGGATGCTTTTGTTATCTTGGTAGCAAGATAACTAAGGATGGTGGTTCAAATGCTGACGTTACCGATCGCATTAATAAAGCTCGAGTAGCCTTCTTTTCCTTATCTAAAATTTGGCGAAGAAATAATATATCTCGGAAAACCAAAATCCGCATTTTTAACTGCAGTGTGAAGTCAGTATTACTTTACGGCTGCACCACATGGAGCTTAACGCAAGCTACCACTAGAAAAATTCAAACTTTCATCAACAAATGTCTAAGACAGATCTTTAACATCCACTGGCCAGATCGTATTTCAAATGAAGCTCTGCTCCAAAGAGCAAACTCCTTGCCAGCACACATTGATATTCGTAAACGGAAGTGGACGTGGATAGGCCACATATTGCGAAGACCACAAACAGAAATTGCAAGAACAGCCCTCGACTGGAACCCCCAAGGACAACGCCGCCAAGGTAGGCCCCGTAACACCTGGGTTCGTTGCCTTAAACAAGAATGTTTACTTGCTCGAGTATCCTGGAATCAAACAAAAACAATTGCCAGAGATAGAATCAGATGGAGAAAATTTGTTGACGCCCTATGTTCACACTGAACTTTATTTAAGTATTTATGGTGTTCAGAAATGTAATTCTATTTATATTTAGATAAATAAAGGACATATATATATATAATTTGATATAACTGGATATCCTAATTTTGAGATGAACTTGGACAAGAATATACAGTTGAACCTCGATTATCCGGGTTGCACGGGACCGGACTCAGCACGGATAATCGAAAACACGGTTAATAGAAGTCATTTTTTTCCCCGAATTTTAACTCCTTGTATGTAGGTGAAAAGAAAAAACAAGCAAATAAATATGTGTGCTGCACGGATAATAGAGGAAAAAAATAATAACACGGATAACAGAGGTAAACACGGTTAATAGAGGTATAAATCAACCACCAGCATGCCGGTTAACAGATGTACCCGGTTAATAGAGGCCCGGCTAATCGAGGATCAACTGTATATCGATCTAAATCAAATAAGATACCCAGCCAGAAAAATACGATCACGGCAAAGCATTGGCCCAGTGCTTTCAACGGTGGTATGAGCGTTGGATATCTGAAGATTTAAGTGCTTTGCCAACCCCAAAATGATAACACCGGGCAGGGCTTGGCCGTTTCTTTTTAAAAACGTTGGCAAAGCACTGACAATGAGCGCTTTACCAGTACCAAAACCATAATTTTAAAACGTTGGCAAAGCATTGGTAGAACAACCAATAAAGTGCTTTTTTACTAATATAATAAGTGCTTTGCCACTCTTGTTGTGACCAAGGGATGTGCCACTGTTTTATTAAGTTAACGGTTGTATATTTTGTAAATAATTACTGACAATGCACTTTATGCTAATGTTGGGAAAGCGTTCTAAGTCAGTACTGTGCCAGTGCTTTTTAATTTTACGGTTGTAAATTTTGTAAATCAAGTACGGGCAAAGCACTTTTTACGAACGTTGGCAGAGCGTTCTAAGCCAGAGCTGTGAAAGTGCTTTATTATTGTTACTGTTGTAAGTTTTGTTTATTAAGCACTGGCAAAGCACTTTTTACTAACGTTGGCAGAGCGTTGTAAATCAGTGCTTTGCCAGCACTTTATTGGTTGGATCATTGGCAAATAGTGCTCTGCCAGTGCTTGACCATTGGCAATTTCTGGCTGGGTAGTTTAATATTTGAGATACAACTTTTTTCTGATCGGGGATAGAAATTTTTTCACTAAATTTTACTATATATATTTATATATAATGATATGTTTTGCCATATATAATTATTTATAAAAGTGATAGACTCATTTTTGATGAATTGTACCATATACATATCTATATCTATTTCATATGATCAGATATACAATATATGCTAATATATAACATTCGATGCTATGATACGCCATATTAAAATATTTTCATAAACTAAGTTTAAGATATGAATATATATATGTATATGTATATATATATGTATATGATTGTATAGAATCGTTTTTCATCGGGTATGTCAAAGAAAAATGAAGTTACAAAACTGTTTTCAGATATTTTTTATTTCCAGACCCTAATGAATGCATCTTTTAAATTTAACACAAAAAAAAAAAAAAAAAACAAATGTGTCAGTTAAAATTCCAGTTAGTAGTTAACGGCACATTGTGAAACTGATGCTAAAGCAAAAATTCTTGAATTTTTATAAACATTAAAATTTTCAAATATAAAACCATGACCTTGTTCAATATAAATACTGCCAAATAAATAATTTATAAAAAAAAAACACATTCAAATATTTACATTGAACTTGTTTGTGGCTGAATAACGTTGTTAGAACTTATCAGTAAAATTTGAACACCGAAAACATTTTACAAAGTATTTTAAATGATAACAATGTAGACCAAACAGAAGGGCATAAGACTAGTTTTTAAATTCCCTACATTTTGTAACTCCCTTGGAATTTTTTCGAACATTCTCATGAATTCCCGGGATTTTCAAAATAAATATTTATTAAGGTGTTGAAAGTGAAAGCTGATTTTTCTTAGGAAAAAGTGAAACATATTCTCATATTATTACGGACAAAGAGATGTGTCCCGGACGATACGCATGATATGTCTCAAAGTGACGGTGACATGACTAAAAATAGATTTTTAAATACATAAAAGAAAATTAAGAATTAAAAAAAAAAAAAAACGTTTTTTAATTGCCTCCGCCGGCATCAAACAATTCTCATAATAATTAAATTTAAAAAACAAATTAACTAAATCTTAAAAAAAATTAAAAACTGAATGATACCCACGTACTAAACTAGTAGTAGTCTTCGAAATCATTTGGTTTTTTATTAAATTTTTTTTTGGAATTTTTAAGTAAAAAGAAAAAGTTTTCAATAAATACTTGTTGCACAAATGTGGTATAAAAAGTAGATTCAAACAATAAATTTTAAACATTGCGCAAAAAAGAAGAGCTGACAGTGCTTGTTAGGTGTTATATCTCTTTTCACCTGTCAGGGGACCACTTCATTTAATATAATCGACAGAATTTAGCCCACAGCAAAGACAAATTATACTAGTTCTATATTAGGTCCTGTTTTAACCAGTCCCGGGATATGCCCTTTAAGGGAAATTGACCCCGTAGGAATATAATTAAAAATGGTTTTAACGAAAATCATATCAAATTTTATATAGTAGCACCATGTTAAAAATATTATCTAACTTCATCTATATATATAAAATACAATGCTTGTATGTTTGTCCTCTATAGACTCTAAAACTATCCAACCGATTTGGCCCAAACCGGTTTCATTTGAAAGGTTATAGTCCAAATTAGGTTTTCGGCTATATATATTTCAAGTGGGCGTGGCCCTCCCACATAAATTGAATAACATCATATATCTTGACTATTGTGATAGCAAGAGTTTTGAAACATTGCAGTATCCCATATGTTACTGATTTGAATAATCAGGAAAAAAAATGGCCGGGATGGGACCAGTGGGAGTGGCAGCTCCCATACAAAGTAAATATTTAATATCATATATCTACAGTATAGTGCCATCCCTGAATTCCAATATGTTTCGTTAAGTTATTTTATTATAAATATGGCAATAAATGATACCGATGGGAGAGTCGGTGAGAAACCATTGAAAGGTGTGTTTGTCTTTTTTATTTTTGGCACGACATGGCGACCGTGACAGGACCGGCTCCCTGTATGGAAAAAAAAGTTGGGAATAAATGTTCAAAAAAAAAGTTATGAAATTATAATTAAAGTTATATTTACAAAAAAAAACGAAAGTGAAAAAATTGTATAAGAAAAATCAAATAGAATAACTTAAATCTAAAGAAAAAACTGAAAATTGTCAAAAAAAAAGAAAAGAGAAAAAAAAGAACAGAGATCGTGGCCGAAATAAGGAACAACAAATTTTAGCAGTTCGAACACAAAGTAGAAATAGAAACAACAATTTTAATAACTTTCGCAATAACACATATCGAGACAATAACTTCAATCAATTTCGTAATAACGCATATCGCGGCAATAACTTTAATCAATACCGTAACAATTCACATCGTGGTAATAATCGTGGAAACTCGAGTAGTAACAATTATCCCAGAACGAACAATAATTATCGTGGAAATAACGCTAATCGTTTTTCTCACAATAACAGCAATTCAAGGGCCTCTGTACGGTCTTTAAACTCAGAGGTCCCTCAACAACAGCTGTTGAGGGAAGAAGAAGAGAACTAGAACAACACGACAATATTTTTCGACCAGATCAGTCAAACAAGCAAATTATTCAAAAATCAGTTTATAGCCTAAATCTAAACTATGCTGACTTTATAAAGCTAAACTCTATCGATACAAATCATTCCAGCACTTTCCTTGTAGATACCCAGGCAGACATCTCGTTAATAAAAATTTCAAGTTTAAATCCAAACATTATTCTGAACCACAATGAAATCATAAGTATTACAGGTATTACCACAAATGCAATAACCACCTTAGGAAGTATTTGTACAAATTTGATAATTTCGAATTATTTAATTCAGCAAGTCTTTCACGTTGTCAGTGACGATTTTAATATTCCAGCTGATGGCATTTTAGGTAAGGATTTTCTTAAAGACAATAAGTGTCACCTTAATTATGAAAATATGACTTTAACAATTTTTACACGAAATTCAAAATTGCAAATACCGATACTAAGCGGGACAGAAAAGTTTACTTGCATTATACCACCAAGGTGCGAGGTATTTAGGATTTTTAATCTGTGTAACGTCAAAGAACCCATGCTTGTCGATTCGCAAGAAGTTTCAAAAGGAGTCTTTATAGCAAAGGGAATTATCGACTCAAAAAATCCAGTTTTACGAATAGTAAATACTACTGATGAATTTCAATGTATTGAAACTGGTAAGGTCAGAATGGAAAAATTAAACAATTTTTACATATACTCAATTAATAAACAGGAAACAGATTATAAACGTATCAACGAATTGAAAGACATACTTAAGGATCAAATGCCAGAAGACATTAGGGACGATTTAATGCCATTGTGTGAATCCTTTTCGGACATTTTTGCCCTAAAGAATGACAAAATGACCGTAAACAACTTTTACGAACAGAAATTTAGAATGGTTGATTCATCACCAGTTTATATAAAAAATTATCGGCTCGCACATTCCCAAAGAGAAGAATCATAGGCAGGTTCAGAACTTATTAGATCATGACTTGATCGAACCAGGTACTTCAAATTGCAATAGCCCCTTAATTCTTGTTCCAAAAAAAAGCACAGATAATCAAAAATCATACAGAATGTGTGTAGACTATCGCGCTGTAAACAGAAAGCTCATTGCGGATAAGTTCCCCTTACCTCGAATTGATGATATCCTCGACAATTTAGGGCGTGCAAAACATTTCTCAATAATTGATCTTTTCTCCGGATTTCATCAAATCCCATTACACCCAGATTCGCGTGATATCACTGCTTTCAGCACTGATAAAGGATCTTTTCGTTGGAAGGTTCTACCGTTTGGCCTTAACGTAGCACCTAACTCTTTTTCAAGGATGATGTCCATTGCTTTTTCTGGTCTTATGCCCAACAAAGCTTTTTTATATGTAGATGATATTATTATTATCGGCTGTAGTAAACAGCATCACTTAAATAACCTTAAAAACGTTTTTGAAATTCTGAGAAGTCATAACTTAAAAATAAATCCATTTAAATGTAATTTTTTTCGACCCGAGGTTACCTTTCTCGGACATAGATGTACTGCAAATGGTCTTTTGCCAGACGAATCAAAAATTAATGCGATAAGAAATTATACAACACCATCTGATAAGGATGCAGTCAGGCGTTTTGTGGCATTTGCCAACTATTACAGGCGTTTTATCCCAAATTTTGCTACTTTGGCAGCACCTTTAAATCACATGACAAAGAAGAATATTAACTTTAATTGGGACGAACAATGTCAAAATTCTTTTGAACAATTAAAATATGCGTTGTTATCACCTAAAATTCTACAATACCCTGACTTCACAAAACAATTTTTTAATAACAGTTGACGCATCTAAGCTAGGCTGTGGCGCCATTTTAAGTCAGAACTTTAACGGTAACGATTTACCTGTATACTTCGCGTCAAAATCGTTTAACCTAGCTGAACAGAAAAAACCAATTATTGAGCTTGAGCTTCTTGCTATTCACTTTGCTATAACACAGTTTCGGCCTTACGTCTATGGCACTACATTTACCGTAAGATCGGACCACCGACCACTTGTTTACCTTTTTAATATCAAGGATCCTTCCTCTAAACTGACTCGAATACGACTCGAACTTTCAGAGTACAACTTCACCGTTGAGTACATTAAAGGGAAGTCTAACGTAGGAGCTGATGCATTATCCAGAATATCGATAAGCGATTTAAAGGATAAAAATGAGCAGGTACTAGCTGTAACACGTTCTATGTCAGAAAAACAGGAGAAAAATATAATTGACCTAAATCAATCTTCCGGTAATGATAAAATTGACCTAAAAATTTATGATAGATTCTCCCATAATTTCAGCAGAAACATTGCGAAAATAAGAACCCAGATAATTGATCAGAATAACAATAAAAAATTACGGATAAATATTTATAGAAAATTTAAAAAACTGCTATCTACTGAATTTGACCTTGTTAACGAAACTATTAATTAGATTATATGCTTTCGAGGCTGCAAGATGAAGCCAACAATGTTAAAATTTATAGAGCAGAATGGCCGAAAAATGATTTATTTTTTACAATTTGTACAGTACAAAAATTAAAAGATTATGGTATCAAATTATTGAAAACTTTCGAAATTATCCTTACGGAACCCATTGAAACAATTACGGGAGAAAATGAAAAGCAGAAATTAATGGAAATATATCACAATGACCCTATTCTTGGCGGACATTGTGGTCAGAAAAAACTTTACGCGAAAATTAGGACAAATATTTTTGGAAAAAAATGACTAAAGACATAGCTAAATTTGTTAGGAGTTGTTCAAAATGCAATATCAATAAGGTGAAACCTGGGAACATTGAGGAATTGGTAATGACTCCTACGCCCACCAGTGCGTTTGATATTGTTGTATTAGACACTATAGGTCCATTACCACAATCCAACTATGGCAACAAATACGCATTAACATTAATGTGTGACCTTTCAAAATATTTAGTTACCATAGCCATACCGGACAAATCCGCAAAAACTGTTGCTCGTGCGATATTCGAGAACTTCATTCTCGTTTACGGAAGAATGAAGATTATGAAATCGGACTTAGGAACAGAATTTAAAAATGAAATTATGACTGAACTTTGCAAATTTTTAAAAATTGAAACAAATTTTCCACTAGCTACCATCATCAAACGTTAGGAACGGTGGAACGAAACCATAGGGTTTTCAACGAATATGTTCGAGCTTATATCAGTGAGAACATATCTGATTGGGACACCTACCTGAAATTCTTTACTTTTTATCATAATACGACGTCAAACACAGTATTTGACAACAAATTCACACCGTTTGAATTAGTTTTTGGTAAAAAGGCAACAATGCTAAATGAATCGAATGCGAATTTAGAACCTTTATACAATACTGAAAATTATAGTAAAGAAATAAGATACAGACTACACAAAACTAACAGTTTAGCAAGAAATTTAATTAACAAACATAAAACGAGAAACAAAAATTTTTATGATACACATGCCAAACCTTTAATATTGCAAATAAATGATAATGTTCTATTACAAAAGGAACCTTATGAAAATTTAAAAGTATTTATGATGGCCCTTATGTTGTGAAAAACATAGATGGCGTTAACGTCACGATTTATAACAAATTAACAAATAAAGAAAAACTGTGCACAAGAATAGAATAAGAAAAGCATAAAAGTTATAACATTAATATATTTTATATCTTAATAATTTCATTACTATTTAGAATGCTAATTATAATATTTAAAAAAAAAATTTAAATATCAATTTTAAATCACAAAAAAAAAAAACCATCAGAATTCAAAAATGAAAATTAAAACTAATGTAACCAAAAAAAAATTAAGTTGAAAATTTACACAGAAGGAAAATAATTTTGAAAGAAAAACAGAAAATGTATGAATTGTAATTATACCCCTTAAAATTTAAAAAAAAATTAAAAATTCAATTAACCAATTTTTATTAGTAAATCTTTTTTTTTTATTTTCTAAAATTATAATTAAATTTCTTTTAATAAAGGGAGGTATGCATACTAATTATACCCTGTTAAAAATTATTATAAGACTTATTATTAAGACTCAATTTTTGAAAACTAATTTAACTAAACAAATTTCATAGTTAATCTTTTCTTATTAATTAAGTTGTTTTTTTTTTATAATAAAAGGGAGGTATAGTGCCATCCCTGAATTCCAATATGTTTCGTTAAGTTATTTTATTATAAATATGGCAATAAATGATACCGATGGGAGAGTCGGTGAGAAACCATTGAAAGGTGTGTTTGTCTTTTTTTATTTTTGGCACGACAACAGTACTATAATAGCTATAGTCTTAGAAATTTGTGCACGTTGATTATTTGTTAATGTGAATAGTCATGGGAAAAATGGGCGTGATCGGACCAGTGGGCGTTTCAGCTCCCATACAAAATAAATATTTAATATCATATATCTACAGTTCTATAACAGCCAGAGTCTTAGAAATTTGTGCACGTTGATTATATTATGAATAGTCATGGGAAAATTGGGCGGGATCATACCAGTGGTCGTGGCAGCTCCCATAGAAAGTGATTATTTAGCTCATATACAAAATTAATATTAATATTAAATATCTAGGGTTCTATATTAGCTATATAGAATTCAAATTTTGTACGAGTCCATCAATTACAAATATTAGTAGTCGAACTGAAAATGGGCGGAATGGGATAAATGGGCGTGGTGACGTCGCAGTTATTATGGCAGTTGTTTTCAGCTATTCATTTTATATACTTCAGCAATAAAGGCAATAGAAGGACAAAGAGGCGTTGGGCTTCCCATGAAATTACAAATTTTAAATGATTTACTAATGTGAATTTATTTTTTTAATTATTTATTTGCGTAAAAGAAATTTCTTGATTTAAAGAATTAATTACAATTAAAATTTGAAGGCAAAACAACGTTTGGCTGGTCAGCTAGTTTATATATAATTAAGTATAGCTCCATGAAAAAAAAAACTTTATTCAGTATAGCCCCATGTAAAAGGAAAATTTCTAATTTCATTTATACATACGTGTTTGTATATACAGTTGCGAAAAGAAAAATAGCACCACTACGACACTTTTTATAATTCTTCCAAAAACAATTAATTAGTGTTTGTATTTCTCAAATGTTTATTTTTAATCATTGGTTATTACTCCCCCTAAACGAAAAATGTTGTACTGCTCTTGCAAAGAAAAAGTAGCACCACTTATACATTCTTTATAAAAACAGTTCTGTTTCGTAGAATTGCTTTGATAGAAAGCACGTGTTTAATAGTTTGACTTCTAGTGTATTATTTCGATCATCTAGTTCAACAATAACACAATATTTTAAATAAAATGGGTCGTGGAAAATACACAACATATTATAGAGAAGTTGGTCGATTGGATGGGTGTTCCAACAAAATGATTCAAAACGCATTAAACTACAAGGAAAAGGCTGAAACACGTGGAAGAAAACGATCCCTAACCCAGCTCCACGTCAACAGGTTGATCCGCGAAAGCAAAAAGGATCCTTTCAAACCAGCAACTGAGCTAAAAAAGGACCTTCAAATAGTTGTGACAGTGCAAACAGTACGCACATGTCTCAGACAACATAACTTCAAAGCCCCAAGCCCAAGAAAGGTTCCTCTTTTAAACGCAAAACATATTGCTAAGCGCATGAAGTTCGCAAATGAACATCTAATTGGCCAGCCCAAAAATGGAGAAATATTTTATAGACAGATGAGAGTAAAGTTGATATGTTTGGTGGAAAACGTGCGCGTTCGTACGTCAGACTTCCTCAAAACTCGGAATACAATCCAAAATTCACCACAAAAACAATTAAACATGGAGTATCAAGTGTAATGGTATGGGGTTGTTTCTCGTATTATGGAGTAGGTCCAATACATTGGATTAAAACCATAATGGATTAACACGTTTACGTCAATATATTGGATACTGTGATGCTATCCTACGCAGAAAATGAGATGCTGCTGGTATGGGTCTTCCAACAGGATAATGACCCCAAGCACACCAGTAAAAAAGCAAAAGAATGGTTCGAAAGAAATTCGGCGAACGTGTTGGAGTGGCCTGCGCAGTCGCCAGACCTCAATCCAATTGAAAATTTGTGGGCTGATGTAAAAAAGGCAGTTGCTACTTCTAAACCAACCAGCAACGATTCACTTTGGGCAGTCATTCAAGAGTCCTGGAACAAGATTCCTCTAAAACGGTGCCAGGACTTGGATGAATCGATGCCAAGACGATGCAGAGCCGTTATTGCAAATAAAGGCAACGCAATTAAATATTAAGTTTATAGAATAATCTTATCCTTAATGTACAATTATTTTTAAGCAATGAAGTTATTATTTATTTCTTATTCTTATGATCTCAAAAGCATATTTGAAAAGTGGTGCTATTTTTTTTCCCCCTTTATTTCTTAATATTTTATAAAGTTCCTTAAATTTCTTGAAAACGGTTAATAAAATTGTGTTTTTTTTTTGCTTCTTTAATTTTTTGAGAGTATTCTACTTTTAAAAATATATTCATAAGTTTCTTAAACTTACAAATGTAAATAAGAGGCTTTTGAAAATATTGGGCGATGTGGTGGAGTTATGATATTACTACATAGAATTTAGACGGAGACAAATCTTTATTATTTTTTTTCGTTTAACTTTTTAATTGTTTATTTAAAAAAAAAAAAATTTAATTATAAACAGCCAAGTCCTTTTACCTTAGGGTAAATATTTTAACCCTTTCACTACCCTTGTTTTCTACAGTGTACACATTTTTAATAAAATATAAAAAATTGATAATTAAAAAAAGCTTTATAAAGGGTCCGCCAAATAACTTTTTTTTGAAAATGCTATTAAAAAACTACTGAATATCTTTTTTTATTTGAAAGTACAATCCTTCCGGTTAATAATGGAAAATAATTTCATTCAAATGGCTGCCTCGGCTGGCCATGTAGTAGCCTACACGATCGGTCCAATTTTTAAGCACATTATCGATTGTGTGCAGCTGTATTTCCTCCTCTTCAATTTTTGTGAACAAAAATTCGTTCAACATGGCCCGATAACGATCGCCATTGACTGTAACGGCCACTCCTTGCTCATTTTCGAAGAAAAATGGCCCAATTATGCCTCTGGACCAAAATCCCGCACCAAACAGTGACTCGTTTTGGGTGTATAGGCACACATTCTGCAACATTACCATGATTTTCAAAGTAATGTCGCAATATTTCCCAGCGTTGTTCAAGCGTATACACAACCATATTCGTTCAGCGGAAGGATAAACTAATTATCTGTCAAATCAGACATGAGCTAAGTGTTACCATTCACGAAATAAGCACTAGTTGAAAAAAAACGTTAGAAGGCGGGCCCAATATTTTAGTTTAAGTATGAAACACCCTTTACATCATATTTAAATGTGTGAAATATAATAAAATAATAAAAAAAAAAATTCTTCTAATTGGTTGCAATATTGGTAAAAACAATATTGTCAAATAGTTTTTCGGGTGGTGCTTACAAAGAAAATAGTGCTTTGCAAACAAAATAGTGTTTTCCTAGTACAATATTAGTTTAGTTGTACCTTTGGTAATTTTAACACAGTGGGTTTTACAAAAATAGGTGTTGTTTTCCAGTACTATTTTTTTTTGGAACGGTTGGCAATTTCTACCTGGGCAATTTTTTGCTAAAAGTGCTGGTTTAAAAATGAAATCCAATAATAATGTTACAAATGCTTTCATTTTTTTATTTTTAATTTAAGCATAATTCTATTTTTTACAAAATATGCATTTATAACAAAATATGCAAACATATGCAACAACATATGATTCGGAAAAGTATTTGGACAAAACCGATTTTCGGCTGCTGACTACAAACATTAATTTGCATGAAAGTCGCTGCCCTGATAATAACAAATATAAAATTAATGAGAATTTTTAAAAACTCAATATAATCTTAATTTTGTTTAAATAATTAACTGTTTACTACAAAATTACTGTTTTGGCAGTTATGTATTAAAATACTAAAATAACTGCTTTAAGCAACTGTTACAAAAATACAGCATTTTTCTGCTGTTGTGTTTTTAAATAACCGTCATAATAGTTGTTTTGTATTATTTCATAGAAAAACAACTGTACTTGAAGTTACAAAAAAACTACTGATTACTAGGTTAGGTTGAGCTGTCCCAGATAATTAACAATAACATCCACTTTAGGTCAGACGCTAGTGATGGTCTCTGGCTACCATCACTAGTGTCTGACCCTCTTGGCAAATGACAGAAGCCTCAAAATTCCGATTCCAGAGATTTCCTCCAGATCTAGGAATAGAAATTTTACCCTGGAACGTGCAAGAGCCGGACAGTGGCACATTAAGTGCTCCACCGTCTCCCTGTCCCCCACATAACCTACAATCGTCATTATCCAGCCTTCTCGCTCTCTTTTCAAGAACCGCCGTCCAGCAGTGACCCGTCAATACCCCCACCAGAGATCTGCCATCGCCCCTGGATAAGGATAGCAAAAGTTCAGACCCAGGATCCAAGGACTGCCACATGATTTTCGACACTGCATGTTTCGGTGTTCCTCCAAACCGCATTAGCCCTACTTATTATAGAGGAGTGTACATCCCTTTTAATCGAAGAGTTAAATTGGCAGCGATAGTCTTGATCGCCGCCTGACTGTCAATGAAGAAATTAACGTAAGTTCCCTCCGTTTCAGGGACAAGAGCAAGGTCAGCAGCCATTTTGACCACTATGACTTCCGCCTGAAAAACGCTGCAGTAATCGGGGAGTTTATACGACTCCTCGGTACCCAGCTCCTGACAGAAGACCTCGACCTCGACTCTCTTCCGCATCTTTGAACCATCCGTGAAAAAGTTCAAGGTTCTGTGGTCAGGACGAAGACCTGCCAGCCAGCCATATTCCCTCAGAGTAACACGAAAGTCAACGGTGAATCCAATTTTCGGGATAGTGTAGTCGCTGCTACAGATCATATCCCCAATAATCCTTCCGTGACCATATTACCTAGATATAAACTGCCCTGTCGCACATAGGCGCACTGTGGATTTCCTAGCGGTACCCTCCGCCACTAGATCAATCGGTTTGCAGATTCAGTATAACACAAAGTGCCGAAGTAGGCGTGCTGCGAAGGGCGCCTGTGATACAAAGTTCAGTAAGCCACTGCGCGTTCTCAAGCCGCCTACAGTAAAACCCCTTTCCCAACGCTGTCCGCCAGACAAGTACTCCGTAAAGCAAAATTGGTCTGGACACTGCCCGCGTAAACCCAGTACATGAGTTTGGGAGATATACCCCAAATTTTGCCCAGCATTTTCTTGCATGCATAGAGCACATTCGCAGTCTTTTTAACTCTCTCCTCTACATTAAGTTTCCACTACAGCTTACTGTCCAATATGACCCCCAGGATAAGGTTAGTGCCGCCTAGCCTAGGTGTGATCCATGGTCCCACCATGTTCCTGTTAGTAAATAGTACTAGATCCGTCTTCTTGGGATTCACTACCCAGTCCCACTCTGACAGCCCATCGGTTAATAATCCCCAGTGTAGTCTCCATCACAGAACTAACGGTATCCAGGTACTTCCCAGTGACAATGACGACTACATTGTCTGCGTACACAGTAGTTGAAGGCGCATCGTCATTAAGCTCTCCGAGAAGCCCATTAACAACAAGTGTCCACAACAATGGGAAGTGAACTCCTCCCTGGGGAGTTCCCCTATAATTTTAGTTGATATAAAAATTTTTTTTTTCGAAATTGAACCAATAAAAACAATAATTTCGTATCAGCAGTAAAAATAAGTAGTACCTCAACAACAAGATGTATTTGGTTTAATATATATATTTTTGTAGTTCTTGTTATGAGTTACCAGAGGTTATCAGTAGACATATCAGTTTCACTGGATGCAACTGGATTTTGTGTAGATTTTACTAAACTTAATACAATATGGCAAATTATTTTCTGGTCCCTCGAAATTCATATCGACTTTGGTGTCAAACGACAAATTATTAAGAGTAGTTTTCATCATGTGAACAAATTTAATTGAGCCTAGTAATACTTTTGAGTTATAGGCGCTCAAAGTTGAACATTTTTGTACAAAAGCTGTCGTTAGCTGTTTTTCGAAAGTACACACAGGGAAAAGTGTTGCTATTTGCCAACTGAAATTCGGTTACTACGACTTAAATTGGGTATTAGGAACATAAGTCGGTTTTCACAACAAAGTTCGGTTAATTCAACTGAATTTTAGTTGTTACACCCATAATATTTAGAAATCTAATATAAATATCGTTGTACTAACTCAATTTAGAAGTTCTTACCATTAATGTAGACTTTGCGATTCGGTTAGGCACTTTATTTCTCTGCGTGTACTTTTAGTTTGTATTAAATTTTAATCCGATTTTTATAAAATTTGGCGTGTTATTTTAGTTTTGTTTTCAGATTTATAAAATTCAGCACTACTGATGAAATACATCGTTCTGAGTACTAAAAATTTCAAACAAAAAAAATGCAAAAATTAAACATTTTATTTATTTTCTTAAATAACAATTAGAATTATTTGTTAATATCATTTAACTATGTTTTAAATAACAATAATATTCTGTTAAGTATAACTCATTTAAAAAAAAAATGGTTTTCATTACAAAACAATAAAAATTCCAATCCTATTGCTCTAATCCTATTCCTCTATTTGCCAAGTGAAAATTCGGTTAATACGAATTTCAGTCGGTTGGTACAACTTAACATTAGTTTTCAGAACGACGTTCGGTTAATTCAACTGAATTTTAGTTGCAACATCAGAAATATTCAGAAATATAATGTAAATATCGTTGTATTAACTGAATTTATAAGTTTAAAATACACTTTTAAATTGGCACTTTATTACTCTGTGTGTACGAAAGGGGTGTGGTAATGGTTTGCAAAACATTTGCTTGTGTATACACCAGTGATGTTCTTTACGCATACTATTGCATTTATACTTGTGTGTGTAGCAGCGAAAAAACGAAGTTTATTCTACGGTACACTGATAATAAATTTCAATTGCAGAAAAAAGATTTTTTTTTGAAAAAAGTGAATTTCATAAAAATATATTTTTTAATATATGAACCCCTTTGAAACTAAAAAATATATATTTTTTTCTATTTGGGCTTAAAGCGGACAAGGGCTCCTGGGAACCACCATGGCTCAGAAACAGTTTAGCGTTGTATCATATTAGTGTGTGTACTCAAGTGAAAAAAATTTTGTTACAATTTAAAAAAATAGATTTTTTGCATAGAAAGAAAGCTACACTCATAGAAATAAAGCTGTACAAATGCGCTCATAGAAATTTTACAAAATTCGGGCTAAAATTAGCAGGGCATTTTAACTAATTTTTAGTAACTTTTTTTGCTATTTCTACAGACTTATTTCTATGAGTATAGCTTTCATTTCTATGACTGTACAAGAATTAATTTCAAATATAATTTTGGTACACTCCTAGAAATAAGTCTGTAGAAATAGCAAAAAAAAGGTACTAAAAATTAGATAAAAGTGACTCTGCAGAAAAAACCAGTTGAATTAAGAGATTTTTTAACTAAATATTTGCAGACTTAAAATATCAAACAAAAACTGTTGTGTTAACATTTTTTTTTTTGCTAAATTTAGCCCGAATTTTGTAAAATGCAAATAACAGGTTAAATTGTTAAACCAACTGAAATTTTTGCTAAATAATTGTAAATTTCTGATTTAATAACGGAAAATTTTTAATTGCATTAAAAAAAACTTAAAATTTTCAAAATGTTTATGATTTTATTTGGGTACAGATATTTAGTAATTAGTTTTGCTAATGTTAGCAGGTGTTTTTGTTACTTTGTTACTATTCATCAGGTTTATTTTTGCTATTTTAAGTCTACAAATATTTAGTTTAAAAATCTGTTAATTCAACTGGTTTTTTTCTGCGGGGTCATTTTTAAACTAGTTTTTAGTTACTTTTTATGCTTTTTCTACAGACTTATTTCTATAAATAAAGATATTGCTGGGTCAATTAATATTTTTATTTAAAATACGAATATTTCACTGGTGTTTGTTTAGGGTTTTTAAATAAAAAAATAAATAAATAAAAATTTTTCACTTATAATTTTATTACAAATTAAGCATTGTGCATCGTCATCCATATTCTCTATAAAAAAAAAAAGTATTTTCCCATTCATCATCAAACATATTTCTACGTGTATTTTTATTTGTGTTCCGCAGCGTGGTGTTGCTTCAACAATGGTTCAACTACAATTGATTTGTTTTCTTTTAACTCAGTGAGAACAAAGCAAAAGCCGAATATGCACATCGAAAGCCATACGAAGATGTTTATAGTGTACGTGTGTTGACGCAGCGTAAGCAGCATTTTCTTCTGTAACCCCGTGTGGTTGGAAATTGAGAGGAAGCACATCACTGGTATACACACAGAGAAAAATTTTGCTATTTGCCAACTGAAATTCGGTTACTACGACTCCAATTCGGTTATTACGAATTTTAGTCGGTTGGTACAATTGAAAATTAGTTTTCACAACAAAGTTCGGTTACTTCAACTGAATTTTAGTTGCAACGCCCAAAATATTCGGAAGTCTAATGTAAATATTAGTGTCCGACCGAACAGTTCGGCCAGAAAATGCATTTGGTATGTATTCGGTATTTCAAAGCATTACGGACAAATTTGGCGGATGGAAAAATGTTTATTGGACTGATTAGGTGCTATTTTGAGTGTCAAATTTGAAGAAAAGTCTGTAGTTAAGCAATGAATTCACTGTTCGGCCTCAGAAAGTTCGGCCAAATCGGAAATAGTTCGGCGACCAAACTTTTAACTTTATAGCTAAATTTCGGCTTTGCTCTTAAATTTTATACACAAAATCGAATTAAATCGGCTCAACAAACATGTTTCCAATACCAAAATTTGTCATCATTGCCTCCAGATATCAAAAAAACCGACAAAATATAGTTTTTTGGCCGAACTGTTCGGTCGGACACTAGTAAATATCGTTGTACTACCTGCATTTATAAGTTGTATCATTAAAATACAGTTTTCGATTCGGTTGGCACTTAATTTCTCTGTGTGTACTGATCCAGCTTTCACAATTTTTAATACTAAAAGTAGCAAAAATAGGCTATTTTGCTATTTAATTTAAATTCATTTTGATTAGATTTTATTAATTCTCATTAGCTTTATTAATTTATTAAGTTAAACAATTTTATTTCAGTTTTTAAAATTGAAATATTAATTTATTCTAAAACATTATCATAAATTTGAAAATGTAATTTTTGAAGTTAAATTTTGTTTAATAAAAATGTAACCATTTTTGTAAACAAAAAATGCTAAAAATAAATTAAAAATTATTCAAAAAAAAAAAAAATACACTGGTTTTAATAAAAGGCCAAATTTCTGGAAAAAAAATAAAAAAAATCCAAACAAAATTTGCCATGCTCCATACGTTTCAATAGAAAGAAAAAAACTAATTTCTGTGTGAATTTGTTCAAATAAGTAAATATAAATCTGCTAACTAAATGAGAACTACATGCCGGTTAAAATTCAAAGTTTTAAAAATTCAAGATAAAAAAAACATTTGTTATGACAACAACACTTTTATAAAAAAAAAAATATTTGGTATGGCAACAACAATTGTTTTTGGGAAGGTATACGATATTAATCACTTTTTAATCAAATGAGTTATTATTTAATTGAAAAATAATTCAATTAAAGATCTATAAATTTCTAATTGAATTAGGAATTTTCGATGTTGGCGGAATTTCAGCAATTAAAGTTATTGAATCGGTGGTTTTCGTGATTGAAATGGGTTTTTATTTTTTTGTGTGTAAGAGAAATAATGAACCGATCGCTTCAATATTTTGCATACATAATCTGACATCTTCTTAAAGATAACTTGATAAAAAAAAAGTCAGTGTCGTACACAAAAGCAGTTGTAAGTGAAAATGTGTGTCGGGTTTTTTTGATCTCACTACTTACTTGTTGTTATTTCAAACATACCCAGCCAGAAATGCATGATGGTTCAAAAAACTAAGTACTATCAAAGCATACAATATACCAAATCCAAAACGTTCTGGGAACGTTTGAAAAAAAAAAATATTTAAATTACTTTAATAGCACTTTTTAAACAAACTTTACTGATGTTTATTGAAATAAAAATGATATCTGTGGAATTTTGATAAAATAGTGTAGTCAATAAAACTTTTAAATGTGGATGCACTCAAAAAAGTTTTACAGTTACTACATGACAGTTGTTTGTGTAGTAATCAGTAGTAGTTGTTTTTAACCGTAATTATAGTTGTTTTTGTATGAAATAATGCAAAACAACTATTTTGACAGTTGTTTTCAAAAACAACTAACGAAAACTACTAAAATTTTTAACAGTTGTTTAAAGCAGTTGTTTTAAAATTTTTGTTAACAACTACCAAACAGTAATTTTGAGGTAAACAGTTCAATTTTGTTAGTTAGTTTAAAATAAAAAATATATTTTTAAAAACTATGTTTTTAAAAATTCTCGTTAGTTTATATTAATATGTTTAGAGTTTGCAAATAATAATTAGATAATTTAATTGTATCTCCAATGCATTAAAACGTCATAACTGGAGTACCGTTTGGAATGTTGACTTGAGACTTTAAGTAAGATGCTGGAAATACTAAATTTTGTTGTAATTGAATGAAGAAAAAAAAATTTAAATTTTTTTAAAATACAAAAAAAAATAACCTTCAAGAACAGTAGTTTTTACTAATTTTTACAGTTGTTTCAAAATGTTTGTATTAAAAAATTGTCAGTTGTTTTTACCACATTGGTAGTTGTTTTTACCACATTTGTTAGATGTTTTTTAACAGTTAAAAACAACGACATTTTTAGTTTTTTAACTGTAATTACCTTTGTCTTTTTCAGTAGATTCTACTGTAAAACTTTTGTGAGTGTATTTTAGTCTAGTCCGCACATTTCTACTATTATACTATAAGATACCAGACGTTTTTCAAATCAACTTATTTCAACATTTTTAAAGCACTTATTTTCACTCGTAACTTGTCGCAGTTTTAATGCAGTAATTGAAAAAATGGAAAGTTTTTATAGAAGTACTTCTATGCAACATTAATATACATATATTAAGCGTATTTAAATGTGTGTTTTAAAAACAAGCACTTTTGTCAAAAAGCCACTGATATGTTTGTATGTATTTAGTAATAAAGATCATTTTTTACTTATTATTCCACATTTTGTATTTAAAATTCTATGAAAGCAGTCAATTTTTGCATTAAACGCACTTTAAAATCATTATACTTTTGGGTTTTCAAATGTTTTGGAAGCGTTTTAAAAACAAAAGACGTAGCGCTTTACAACTACTTTATGTTTGGTTTTTGTAACGTTTTAAGAATACTCTAAAATACCAACATGAGACCGTAAATCTGGGTTATCATTTGAGTGCCCTGAGAACACTATAATCATTAAAAACATGTTGCTTTGGTAACGTTTTAACTACCATACGCAGTGCTTTCAGAATACTTCTATGGTTTTAATTTCTGGCTGGGTAGTTAAGGGTAATTTTAAAATAATCAGCCCAATTCTCAATAACAATTCCGTGAGAATTTTTCCCTATTCTTAATAAAATCTACCCGGGGATTTTTTCACTTTTCCCTTATTCTAAGCAAATTTCGAAAATGGGAAACTTTTCCCCGGAAAAAGGTATTATGAATGTCAATAATAGGGAGAATTGTGATAGCATTTATATGAATTTTTCAATTAATATTATTCAATTCTCTCTCCCTTATTATTCTTTTCCCCGCCTGTTTAGAATAGGAGGATTTTTTTTCTCGAGAAAATAAAATCCGCAGAGGAAAAAATCCGAGGGAATATTCATAATCGGGGCTGAATATGAATTGATATTTAAGAAAACAAAATGTTTTAATATGCATTTTTTTAATTTTTGTATTCAGAACGCTACATTTCATCAGTAGTTCTGAATTTTATAAATCTGAACTAAAACTACAATAACAAGCTACATTTTATGAAAATTAGATAAGAATTTAACATAAAACAAAGATACTTTCTAAAAACAGTTAATGTCCCATTGAACACAAATTTTCAACTTTGGGCGCCTGTAACTCAAAAAGTATAAGTCGGCTCAATCGATTTTTTTTACACAATGAATTTCTCTTAATAATTTGTTGGGCTATACCAAAATCGGTATGCATTTTAAGGCCACAAAAACCGTACATTTTTCGGTTTCTCTTTCTATAATAGAATTTATTTTTAAAAAGTGTTTATATTTTTTTAAGCATTCATTTTATAGTCTGGCTTATTGTGCATGTCTGTCTACTTTGTGCTGATTTATTTCTTAATCATGTAATTAATAAATAAATTAAATTTCAGAACTGCACTAGGGTTCTTCTTTGTAGGTTTATATTATAGCTTTTTAAATGATTGATGATAATAAAACGAAAATTTATATAAAAATAAAGACAAAATATTGATCAAACTTGTAAGTTAGTTTCCTTGTTTGTTTTGAAATCAAATGATGTTACAAAAATACATTTCTTTGTAATATATTTTGTGATTTTATTAAAATTAATGAGGGGATTCATAATACGCCTCGTATACAATGTTTATTTCCAGGTACGTACCTTAACATTTGTTGCACCATTTGAATATAATCCATTCGTTTCTTAAATATAGCGATTATTTCTTCAGGAAACAATATTTGTTTATATGTAAAAAAGGAATATTTGTTAATAACTAATCAAATTCTTATTTTTGTTTAATTTTTTTAGACCTGTTAACTTATCTTATATTAACCAAAGGTTAATGCTTAACCAAAGATATTAATGTCAAATTTATATGGAAATATCATCGTTCATTACCTTTCACAATTTTCAGAAAAATATCACTTTCATTTAATTAGACTCTAATTATATTTACTTTTATTCAAAAAATCTTTAACCCTTATTGGCCGGGGGTCAAAAATTACCCAGCGAGAAATTGCCAATGGTCTGAAAAATCAAGCACTGGCAGAGCACTATTTGCCAATGATCAAACAAATAAAATGCTGGCAAAGCACTGATTTACAACGCTCTGCCAACTTTCGTAAAAAGTGCTTTGCCAGTGCTTAATTAAAAAAATTCACAACAGTAAAAATAATAAAAGCACTGGCACAGCTCTGGCTTAGAACGCTCTACCAACGTTCGTAAAAAGTGCTTTGCCAGTACTTGATTTACAAAATTTACAACCGTAAAAATAAAAAAGCACTGGCACAGTACTGACTTAGAACGCTCTCCCAACATTGGCAAAAAGAGCATTGCCAGGTTATTTCTGTTCAAATTACCGAAATCATTCAATTAGAATTAATACTACTCTTTACTGAAGTGAATTACTAAGTAGGACTTTATTGGTCGTTTTTGGTTTTGGTACTGGCAAAGCGCTTATTGCCAGTGCTTTGCCAACGTTTTAAAAAAGGAACCGCCAAGCCCTGCCCGGTGTTATCATTTTGGGGTTGGCAAAGCACTTAATATATTATTTAAAAAGCACTTTATTGGTTGTTCTACCAATGCTTTGCCAACGTTTTAAAATTATGGTTTTGGTACTGGCAAAGCTCTCATTGCCAGTGGTTTGCCAACGTTTAAAAAAGGAACGGCCAAGCCCTGCCCGGTGTTATCAATTTGGGGTTGGCAAAGCACTTAAATCTTCATATATCCAACGCTCTGCCAACGCTCATACCACCGTTGAAAGCACTGGTCCAATGCTTTGCCGTTCGTATTTTTCTGGCTGGGTACCATGAAACTTTATTTAAATTTTGACTTCAAGATTATACATCCTTGAATGGATGAAAATTAAATTTTTCAACTTGGTAAAAAATATTATTTTGTGTAACTTGATCCGTAAAGGGCTAATGTTTTTACTTTTCGCCAAAAAATACCCACTAGGGAATTTATAGAAGACCATCTTTCAGATTTTTATTAAATTCGGAAATGCGAATTAGGGTACACAACTAACGAACAAGTGTTAATCCCAATCTTTTTGTAAGAGTTATTTTTGACCAAACGTTTTTTAAACCCTAAAAAAATATTATTCTGTAAATTCCTAGTGGGACTTTTTTTTTTGGTGAAAAGTGAAAGCATTAAAACTATATGGATCAAGTTACGCAAAATATTAATTTTTATCAAGTGTAAACATTTTTTTTTGATCCATTTAAAGGATTTATAATCTTGAAGTCATAATTTAAACTAAGTTTTATGGGTCCTTTCTATACCCCGACCAATAAGGCTTAAATATTTTTTGAATAAAAGTAAATATTATTATAGTCTTATCAAATGAAATTTAATATTTCTCCGAAAATTATGAGAGGTGTTATTCAATAAATTTCCCAGTGGTTATTTTTTGGCCAAAAGTGTAAAAATTAACCCTATATGGATCAAGTTACATAAAATAATTATTTTTTTTATCAAGTTGAGATTTTTTAAAAGCATTGCAATCTTGTAGTCATAATTAAAATTAAGTTTTATGGTTCATTTTTTCCCAGGCCACTAAGGGTTAACGATTTTTTAAATAACAGTAAAGATAATTATAGTCTTTTTGCGCCCCGGTAGGCTAGTTGCTAGCTTATCAGTGCGGTGGTCGTGGGTTCGATTCCCACCAGAGGCACTGGTCTTTTTTCGCTACAATGAGCCGAATGCCATAGTAGCTAGTGCTCGGTTAGGGTAATAGTATATAATTTGTAATTATATGATTATTAATTAATAAAATCAAATTATAGTCTTAATAAATTTAAGTGATATTTATTTTCGAAAAGTAAGCAAACTTTGATGAAAACATTAAAATTTTGTTAAATTTTTGCCAACATAAGCTTTTTTTATAAAATGTCCTAGAAAGGAGCCGCAAACTCGAATTAACATTTTTTCAATTTATTTTTTTTCTTTAATAACAACTATTATATTATAAAAATAGCAATCGACATCTGCAAATTAGGCGTTTTAAAAAATCTTTAAAATGAATTTAAAAAAAAGACGTTTCTGCATTTTTATTAAATTTGTGGGTCATTTTGGACTCTTGCCTAAAGTGGGTTAATGATATCCTCTGAATCCAGAATTCCATATCTGGTTAATTATAAGTACATTAAATGAATAAATAAAATAAAAAGTCAATTTTTTTCGAAATTTTAAATATTGGGAATTTCTAATAATAAAACACTATCGCATGGGTTCTACATTCCGAAAATGAAGTGAAAGTGAAACTTCCGCTCAATATGTGTTCTCAATTCCACATAAGTGATTTGAAAAGAAAAATTTCATTTTCATTTTGTTTCTAGTGGAATTAAAGTGATTTGATGTGTTCTATAAAACAATTTCACTACAAAAAAAGAAATTGTAAAACGGTATTAGTTAACTGAGTGAAAAACCAAACTTTTTAGAAAATAAAATTATTTTGAATATTAAACGTAAAAAAAAATCAAACAATGTAAGTAAATGTGATATGTTGTTAATATACGTTTATTTAACTGAAAAAGTGTTGTATTTTTTACGGGAAAACACATGAATCCGGAACAAGAGGCCCCATTTTTAACATTCATGGAAAAAAAATCTGGTTTGGCCAAAGGTTTTTAGAGGGGCGACAAAACAGTTGGAGACCAGTTGTGGAAGGACTTAGAAAGTACATTAAACAGCTTAGGACCTCCAGAAAACGATGCAACTGGTTGGAAAAAGGCTTGGGCTGATTGAAAGGCTACCATTCGTAAAAAAATGGCCGAAAATAGAGCAGAGGTAACGGCAACAACACATATCATCCAAAGAAGATTCAGTTGCCAAACTTTCTGGCCTTTATACAGCAGTCGAAGGTGTTCCAGCTGCTAAATCATTCGGGACGACTAGCAAAGGGTAAACAACCACAAATTAAATAAAATTAAACAAAAATGACGAAGGTACTGAAAATATAGAAAATAAGGAACCGCAACCGATGATTTCCCTTTTTGATTAGTGATGTGTCCAATTGCAAAATAATTGGAATGCTTGTCTTTTTAGCCATTGGTGATAATTCTTCTAAAACCATCATAAATGCATACTTATTTAATCTAAAATACGCATAAAACTATTTTTTTATTAATTTTAAACACTTGCGACTCAGTTTTATATATTGTCTTACGATTTTTCTGGTAGTTTCAAAGGATTTGAACAGTCACGAAGCCTTATTCTATTTAAATTTTCCGTTCTTTGTTTTTCTTTTTTAATTAAATACTAGGAAATCACAATTGCGAAACTCATTTTATATTATTTTAAAAATAAGTATTTTTTTTGTTTAATTTTTATTTTTGTTAAAAAATGCACTCTTCTTTATTGCAATTTCATTCACTTTAAAGTGATAATTTGGGTTTTTCCCGCATTTTTTTATGTTGTTGCTAAGAGCAAAATGAAAATGAAATCGTCGTGAAAAAAACGATTCACTCGTTTTTAGAACACAGCGGAATTGATAATGTGGAATTAAAAATGATTCCACTTTCATTTCGTAGTGGAATATAGAACCCAGGCCGTAGTTAATTTAATAAGCAAATTATATGTTGTAATTTAAAACAAAAATTGTATTACTTGAGTAGGGAATATTTTTTACGATTTAGTAATTGGTAAATTATATTATTATTACATGCACTCAAAAAAGTTTTACAGTTACAACATGACAGTTGTTTGCATAGTAATAAGTAGTATACTAAAAAAAAAAAGTTTGTAAAGTCAGCAAAATTTTAGTCAGGAGGATGCTTGCAAAAAAGTTGCTAATGTCAGCAAAATCTTTTGCTGAAAATCAGCGAGCTGATTTTTAGCAACAAAATTTGTAGATTCAGCAAAAGTTTTGCTAACACTTAGTAGATTAGAAATAAAAAAGCCTTGCTAAAAATTAATAAATTTTTTGCTGAATTTTAGTAGACTGAAAAAAACGCAAAAAATTTGTAGAAAAATTGTAATTTAGTTAATTATTTGCTGAAAATCATAAAACATATTTTTGTGATTCTTTTAAAAATAATTTACTATAATAACGAAATATAAAAATTTTCATTTTCCCACATTGACGACATGAATTAATTTAATATCTGAAAATATATAGAAATAAATGTATATAACATAACAAAAATTTTCTTTCAATTACTTACATCAATGGTTGTCTAAATGATGCTATCGTTTAAAGGACGCTTTCTGCCGAAGATAATTATAGAAACGAAACGAAAAAAATAAACAAAAACAAACCAAACGAAAAAACAACCCTTTTTTTTGCAATAAGAAAAAGGAGCCATACAAATCTACCCAAGATGTGTGTCTTTGTCTTTCGCTTTACTCTGTCTTCATTTCTGTATATGTTTGTTTGCAATTTGACCACACTATTATTAATCTATAAGTTATATATAATATATAAGTTTAAATAAATAAATATTTTATTTTGTCTTTTATTTAATTAATAGACAATTATTATCACAAGCCGGTGACAACGCAAAATTTAAGTTGTTTTAATCCTCAATTTTGTTTTATGTATGAAAAAGAGATACAAAAACTTCCATGGTTGATTTTTTATGTCTTATTAGAGTTGTACTTTTTAGTATCATTTTCCTCTTCTCTACTACATCTTGACATGCCGCGACATCTACTTCATTATGCGTATATCTTTCAATCTGGTTGTCGTCCACACTATTAATGTGCTATCAGCACAATTTTTTTTAGCAAAATTAATTAGTAAAACATTAGTATATTAGTAAAGCATTAGTATAAAAACAGTTAAGTGCTGAATAAGTATAACAAAAATTTAGCTGAAAACATGATTTTAGCAAAAAATTTTGCTAAAAAATAGTATACCTGATTTACAAGACGTTTTAATAACTTTTCTACTAACTTATTTTTTTGAGTGTAGTTGTTTTAACTGCAATTACAGTTGTTTTTCTGTGAACAAAACAACAAAACGAAATTCTGTATTTTTGTAACAGTTGTTTGAAGCAGTTATTTTAGTTTATTAATGAACAACGACCAATACAGCAGGTAACAGTCAATTTTTGTTAGTTAGATAGAAGATTACGTCGTTAGTTAGATAGAAGATTACGGTCGTGATTATATTCGCGTTTAGTTCATATTTGTTATTATTGATATGTTCATAGTTTGAAAATAATATTTAGAAAATTGCATTGTATTTCCAATACATAAAAACGTTATAACTGGAGTACAATTCAGAATTTCGACTTTATATTTTAAGAAGGATGTAGGAAATACTAATTTTATTGTAATTGAAAGAAAAATATATTTTTAATATTATAAAAACATTTTTAAAATACCGAAAAAATTACTGTTATAAAACAGAAGTTTTTACCAGTTTTTACAGTTGTCTCAAAATTTTTAAAAATACTAAAAAAAAATTGTCATTTTTTTACGACATTGTTAGTATGCATTGAATTGAAAGTATGCAGATAATTAATCCGTTTTAATATCCAAAATAAGCTAGTTTCTCTAAACCAGTAAAGGAGGACACAAATTTGAGCGAGTAGAGTTGCCAAATAACAATTTTTAAAAAATGGCTAAAATTACCAAAACTTTTAAGACATTCTTAAAATAGTCCGAAAACAATAATCAAATATTTTTGCAATTTGTTAAAGAAATTTGACTTGTATACATTAAAAATAGATTTAAAAAAAAGAATTAAGGGAATACATACTATTTTATGAGTAAAAAAACGAATTTTAAGTAAGAACATTTAAAAAATGCAGTTAAAGCCCAAAAATCTTAAGAAGAAAAAAAAAACAACGTTAAAGCTCAATAAATCTATAGACCAAAGAACCGAATTGGATTTAGCTCAATAAAACCGAAATATGCTATATTTTAACTTTTTCTATCAAAATGATTTGTCTTCAATCTAATAAGTAGCATTGTTAAGAAAAAATTAAGTCTCGAATTTAATTTGGTTGAATTTATGAATTTACATTTATAAATTCAACACGTAATATTCAAATTGATGTACCTCTGGGTCATCTCACAATATTTGATCGTTCGTTTTTGGTAAGAGTCTATCGTATTTGGAACTATCTTTCAACTCTACTTAGGCTATTTTCGTATTCTTATCGTAATTATAAGGGAAAACTCTTAATTCTTTGGGACGAAATAATAAAACAAAAATTGTTTTTCTTCTCTCTTCGTTTATTTTTATCTTTGGCTAAATGGGACTTTATATTTAATATATTTTTCGTAATGTTTATGTGGCTGGTGAGCCAATTACACGCTAGGATAATATGCATTTTTGCATTTAATATTTAAGGTTTTCATTATTACTGTACATAGTTATTTATTTTTCAATACATATATAATTGGCCACGAAGACTTCCTTTGTATTGATTATAAAATAAATAAATAAATTTCTATAAATGCAGATTTTGGACTAAAATTCATGTGTTTTGGTACTAACTGAACCGAAACTTATAGTCAAATGAAAGAAACAATAATTTTTATTCAAAGAGTTATATCATTAAACGCAAATTTTCAAAAATTTTCTTAAAATTACGTTAAAATTATGAAACACTAGACAACCAGAAAATTAAAAAAAAAATACAAAAACATACAACTACTTTCCTTGTTGCATCAATCGAAAGCTAATATAGAGATGATATAATAATCTTCCGAAGGAACCTAAGCGATCCGTTCAGTGTTTAAGAAATAATTGGAAAACAAAAAATAAATGAATAACAGGGTGTAAGTCAATTGAAAACACGTATAATTTTCCAATCGGGTTGATATGTATTTAAATTTTCATTATTCTTTTGAAATGTAAAACAAGATGGCAGTTATATCAAATTGTATTAAATTATATATAGCTTTATCAACTAGATACACCAATTTTCCGGATCAAATGATATCCCATGGGATAAGATAAGGGGGTTACCGCGTAACTCGATTCGAAAAGAAAAATGTACGAATACGAACAAATTGTACCGCGTTAATACGATTTTCGTACTTTTTTTCTCGAAAGTACGGACATTTTTTCCCCCTTTTCGAACAAAAAATCCCTTTCGAAAATGCAACTCTGTATTACGAAGATGAACCTGTTTTTGCGATAAAACGTTCGGAAATTGTTCGAAAGCGATTTTGCTAGTGACAAATGAAAAAAATATTAAAAATGTAGGTATTTACACATTTAAAAAATAAAAAATGATTAACAAATAAAGAAAACTTAATAATATGGTTTATTTATACAAAAATATTTATTAAATTACCCAATAAAACATGTTATATTAAATGTAATAATATTTGTGTTTTCAGTTTATAAAGGCAAGCTCCAAAAAGAAATTATACACAAATAAAAAACAATATGAGGTATTGGCAAAAGGCATCTAAAAGTCCCAGTTGCTAAGAATAAGTCAAACAATTGTGGCAAAAGTTTGTGTTCGGATTTGAATGCTTTCGGACCACCCGAACGTGATGTCAATGGCTGGAAAAAAGTAAGTTTGTGTAATGAGCGTTTTTAATAATTTTGTCCCTTACTAGTTTTCTCTGGATTCTCTCAGGAATGGAATTATCGTCATCTTCATCATACCACAAATAAACGCAA
This sequence comes from Delia radicum, assembly GCA_021234595.1. Taxonomy (NCBI): domain Eukaryota; kingdom Metazoa; phylum Arthropoda; class Insecta; order Diptera; family Anthomyiidae; genus Delia; species Delia radicum. The sequence goes on from CM037854.1 coordinate 127,348,466, forward strand.
TCCATTTTTATGTTTAAAACGAAAAAAACCATTTTTTTTTTATTTCAAATTTTGTTTGTTTTGGGATTTTTTGTAATTTTGACATTTGATAATAGTGTTGCCACGTTTTCTTCAGTTTGTTTCCCTCTTTATTATGAATACAACTCTGTAGTCGTTCCGAATGAATTACACAATACGCGTTTACTTTCGATTCGGAAGTTCTTTTTCGAAAATTTTGATTTTCGATTCGAGTTACTCGGTAACCCCCAAGGTTATGTATGCCATTTTTCGAATCAGCTGAGATATTATGTTTTATGAAATTATGTACATATATGATTATATAAGGGCTATTCTCAAAAATATTTAAAATAAAGGTTATTTTCTTTTTTTTAAACTTCATGGCACATTAATAAGATTTTACACGATAACAAACCACTAGTTAGGTACTTCAAATCCCTTAGCGTGAATAACTTTTTGCAAGAGGCGCAAAAGTTATGGCGGTTTAAATTTTAAAATTCATTTTTTTGATTAAATCGAAAAAATTTCACACATGTATACCATTGTTTAAAATTTTTTCAGCGTGTTCATGAAAACTTATTCCCTTATTTCTGCTTTCCAAAAAATCTTCTGTCAATTTTGTGGGGTTCAAAAAATGTAATTTTTAACTTAAAATCGAGGTGTAAACGATATTTAAAAATTATAATTTGATTTGGAGATTATATTTGAATTTAACGTAATCAGGTTGAAGAGAAAAGTTATTTCTTCCAGTTGATTCCAACTATGTGAAGTTTTTTACACATGATGCTTTTTAATACTTACAAAATTTTCATTTGGTCCACAAAATATTTATTTCTAAAAATTTATTCAGAATTTTGCACTACAGTGCTGATGTGCCTTAGCAAAACGTGTTTATACATAAAATGTAAATTTTTAAGCACACAGTCCCTTTGGAAAAACACTTGTAATGTCGATAAATTATATGCGTTGCCACTATTATTTCTAGATTTTAAAAATCTGTCAATATCAAGCAAAACAAATTATACAATTTTTGCACAATTTTAAAGTTTATATAATTTTAGCTTTACATTTTTTTTGCTCCACTAATTTTGTGTTGTAAATAGCAAGAAGCTCAGTTACGTAACAAACTGGCTTATTTAAAACAAAACAGCAAATGTGAATGTGCCTTGGAAAAAAACAGCTTTTTGAACAAAATTTCACGCACTTTTGTGACAATCGTACTCTATATCCGTTAAATCAAACGAGACATACCTCCAACTATGCAGAATTACAACATTAACGAAACATTGTTTTACAATGTTTATTCCATGAAGGGACGTCAGTGCAGGTTACGAAAAACACCAAAAAACACCAAAAATTTAAAAACTAAAAAAATTGGTTTCAATTTTTGACTACCATGTATTTATTTGTTAGCTGATGGCACGCCAATAAGATACGTGTTGATTTTATCTCTCAAGTGTTGGGAGATTGTTGTATTACAACATGGGAATCCACGAGTTGAAAACCCCAAACAAAAATTAATAAAAAAAATATAAAATCAAAGGGAGCTTGTTAAATTTTTTAAAATAAATTTTTCAAATTCGCATAACGTTTATAACTACAAATATCGAACCATGGCCCTAGAATTTAAAGTGTTGTAATCCAAGCGTATAATCCGGTTTTCAAAAATATAAAAATTGCGAAAGTTACTACGAAATAGTATGTTTCAAAGGATTAAAAATTTTTGACATAAGCCCATATACCTATTATATGGAAACTTTTTCGTCGGGAAGTTACAGTTAAATTAAATATTTATATGGGAAAAAAATATGTAAAAAATGTAATTTAAGGTGCCGTTTAAATGTCTGTAATATATATTTAATTTTTAAGATTTTTTCTGTACGTAAAAGCTTTGAGAAAATACTAAAAAAAAAATAATTTTAAAATTAAATTTTTAATCTTTTCAAAGTCCACGTTTCTTTTTATAAAAAATCTGATATTCAATAGCAACTAGGGCTTCAAAGGGTGAAAATAAATTTTTAAAACAAAATACAGAAAAAATCTTTAAAATTAAATGTGTGGTTTGAAAAAACAGAGACCTTAAAGGGCTTTTAACACTACATTAAAAAAAAAAAGAAAAGAAAATCGCGAATAATATCATGTTTTTAAAACCATTCAAATAAAAACTCTAATCTTTAAGTGGCTCCGTAGAGATTTTACGTGAATAATGTTATTTAAATCGGATGACCCAAGGTCAATTTTGGGACGATATATCGTGGAGCGGCCAATATATTTTAATCAAATATGGTAGCCGCTACAGTTTTTAAAATTTACAGCAAGATTGACAAGATTTACGCCCGCCATGTAAATAGCCTATTATGTTCCAATACAAAAAGATTTTTTACAAAACGTATCCGTCTGTGATTTATATTTTGCAAGAATGAAATTTAAATACAAATTACTAAACAATAATTAAGTTTATTAAACGATTATATAATGTGGAAAATTGTTTGTATTACTCAGCCATGCATATAATATAGTTTACAAAAGTTGGGTACATAGTAAAAAAAAAAAGAATGAAAAACATTCAAATTTTATACCACCAGTCCAGACTTAAAATAGCTATCGGAATTAAACAACTACAAATACTTCCGACTTATGTTGGATTTAATTTATATAGGTCGACATTTGGTTTTCCGTTAAGAGGCTCAATAGGTAAAATCTTTAGTATAGATGGGACATGTGTCATATTATATTCCTGGGCAGGCAGCGATTGTATACTTTTTAAACGATTGCCATCATATAATGTCAACAGCTTGGGATCTTGTAGATAGGCTGCTACCAAAGTATTTGAGTCAACAGCAATTTGACAACAACGAGCCATAACGGGGAACTATTAGTTGAAGCTAAGAAGTAACTTTTGTCTCAAACAAAGGAATATTATTGATTTATTTAATTTCCCCAAGATATAACGGGCTTGAGGATGACGTAGACAACTTCTAGTTTGCACTACCAGATTTTGTTGAACGGCATCAAAGTCCATCGATATAAAACGACCTTCCAAGCGTAAGCGTGTTGCAGTTGTAACATTTCCACCGGTATGCTCATAAAACCACACTGATGTCAGTTACAGACTAAAAAAACCACCATAAGGAAATAGTTCATTGGCTTGTACTGAGCCACTTGTATGACTGGACTCATGTCACCATCGGTAAAATGTTCGTTCAACTATCGTTTCTTCTGGAAAACGTATATCGTAGACATAAGTGCTACCCTGTTGTGATCCTAAATACAAATTAGTTTTCAGTTTCCCTTTGTCCTATGGCACATGACCATAATGGCTTTTCGGCTGGCTTAAAACGGATGATACTTGTAGAGTGCGCAAATCGAAAAGTTTAACCTTTGGTTCCATGCTGGCTGCAACCAGTAGTTGTTGATCCACTGATAGGCTAATATCACGTAATAATTTTATAGAAGGCATACAGAAAATTGGTTGGTTTAAATGTAACTGTGTCCACAAATCTTAAACCATAACCGGGAAATAGACCCTGTGCACTTCTTTGCGATACAAGAAGAGAGGCATGCTGTTCAGCATATTTCATAACACGACAGCCAGATTCACGAGATATCTCAATATTGCGATCCATATATAATTTATAAATTATAGATTGTTTAAGGGCTGTAGCTGAGAGATGTGACGCATTTTAAACCAACACCGCCACTACGTAACAATATATTAAGAGAATCATTGTCTGCTTCTAAGCGTTTTAAGTTTTTTGAGTAACCTGGGCATATGACATTTTTAAGTGGCCAATTCTAATTCTAAATTCTGTGACTTAGAAATTCAGTATCAATTGTTCGCGCATACGATGTTCCTCGCTAACGATCAATGGCTCTTAAACGTTTGCATATAAAAATCGAATTTCTTTGGGATGTGCTTTTGTTTTACACTGAGGACACACTTTTTGTCCCGATTGGCGAGAACTTTCCAGTAACCAACGTCGTATACATGAATCACCAAATAAGTGGGCCACATTTTAAAGAAGCCAAACGATGTTCACCCGACATTTCCCAATTATCCAAACAAATGGGGCATGTTAAACCATCATCTTCATCATCCATATCGTCACTGTTGTTGCTTTTAATCTTAGGTGTACCCGTTTTTTGATTTCCATCTAATGATGATCGCTTACTGTTTTTTAGGCCGGCGAAGGTGTATCCAATTAATAATGCTCTCATTGTTATTGCGAAGCTGTACTAGAATAGCAGCTGCAACGGCGCCATTATCAGCGGCAGGTTCTTCTTCAGGAACTAAACGTAAAAAATATATGAAACTATTAGGTAATCTGAAGCGGATGTTACTGAGTAGATAATTTTATACCAATATCGGGTGGTGAAGATACAGCAGAACTGGTGGTGGCTTGAGACGATACTGATGACATTGTACTAATAAAAGAGGCTTACTGATCTAGAATCTAAATTTATAAAAAAATAATTAAAAATACTCAACAAGTATATGCTCACATTTTTTGTATAATACAACATATTAGCAATAGCTAGATTTACCCTGTGCAGAATATAGCTTAAAAAAAATGTATGCATTTTTGAAATCGAATTTTTCGAAATGTGCATTTTTGTGTTTCGAGAAGTTACTCTATTGAATCATTGTAATAATTTTTTAACATTGCAAAATGTTATTAAAACAATTTATGTACCCTTCAACATTTTAAATAATTCATCGAATATGCAAAAAAAAAAAAATAACAAATATTGAAATTCGCCATCGGTTGAACCAGAGAATATTGTATTGAAGTATTTTGAAAGTTTTTAAATTTTTTTAACAGAATTGTTAGATTTGTCTACGGCTTAAGGCGTCGTATGCATATCACTCCTTATATGATCAAGTTTCTTGGATGCCATTTTCGGAATTATGTCGGTATTAGGATTTTATTATTTTTCCAAAAAACAATAGTTAATGGTTTTCCCGAATATCTAGTAAATGAGGTCCTCTTGTGATGTGAACATTTATAATAAATCTTTTCAGAGGGGAATATGTCTAGATTATGGAATCATTTACCTATAAAATTGAGGTGCTTTTCCTTTTCGCCTCAAATTTAGGCGAAGTCTTGAGGAATATGTTACGAAACATGATTTTCGTTTTGTTATTCGATCGTTTTCAAGTCTCGATAAAAAAAAGTGCTTTCTTTTTACTTTCTACAGGAAAGTAAATCGAAAATAAAAATGCGTATGTGGAAGACAAAGCACCAAAAAGTCGTATTGATTTCACTGTCATGGGAATGTGAAACATAGGAC
>CM037854.1:127353854-127378815 GCA_021234595.1 Delia radicum
TTTTCGAAAAGTACGAAATACCGAATCAGTAAATTCCGAATTAGTAAAATTTATGACTGCTTCTGTTATGCTTCTTTTCTGCTTATTTTCTACTCGAGCCATCTCGAAGAAAAATCATGCATTATATCATCACAAATGCAAGCTCATAACTATTCACTTTCAATCCCGAAACTTTACTAAACACCGAAATTATCGGTATAGAAATGTGGTAGAGAAATATTTCAGCACGATATCCAATTATGAAATTGGTTTACAACTAACATTTCTTCAACTTTGGTGCTTTTTACACGTTTTTTTAGCAAAAATAACAATTTTTTGCGCTTTTTGCTCTTAAAAAGTTGGCACTGGTTACGACCTGTCTCTCGCTCTCTATTCATTACTTTTGTTATTCTCTTTGCTTGTTATCGTTTTTAACATACCGAAACGTTATACAAATCATGAAGTAACTGTTACGACATAAATTGACTTGATGGTCATTTAAATGGTCTTGCACTACTCTTTAGTACGTATACGTGGCGTATGAGCAATAAATAATACATATAATAAAATTACTTACACATCACGTAGCGAGGGTGTATTCAAATTTCTGAAAATCGTAATGCGATCTACTCAACCAGATCTATAACACCCACTAGGTCGCTCTTCAAATATATTTAAAATTGTCCATTATGTAGCATCGTGTAATCATCAATAAAACCGGTTTTAAAAATATAGTTTGTGACGCCCTTTTAGATTGCAGGCGACGATATTCTGAGTATAAATAAATTAATTTTGTAAATTTTATTTTCATTTGCACAAAATCATTAATTAAGAATTCACCATAAGATGACATTTTATTTATCTGCACACAATGAGCCAACAATCAATTAACGAAATTATAAACTTTTATTTAAGCATTATACTAGGGCAACCAGAAATATGCTCTAAATAATCAGTTTTATGCCCATAAAAAATATGCTCTTAAAATTTGAAAAATGTGCTTATAAAATCATATTTTTCTAGGGATGACAGGCAATACCGCTAAAATGCCGTTATCGATTTAAACCCCTTTCAACTGGCTGTCGTTATGCCTAAAATACCGTTACCGAAATAATTGAACTACCGATACCGGTATAACTAAAATATCAATATCCTTAAAACACCGTTACCGAAATAACTAAAATACCTTTATAGCTAAAACGCCGTTTCCGAAATAATTGCTTAAAATACCGTTACCGAAATAATCTGGCAAGATCTGAAAAACAAATCGCTCTACATAAATATGTTTTCCCAAAGTTTGGTCATAAACTAGCCAGTCATTCGAACTCGTCATAATGGAGCTAAAAATATCGGTGTGCTTTGACATTACCTGAATAACTAAAAACCGTTACCCTTAAAATACCGTTACCGAAATAACTAAAAATCTGTTATCCCTAAAATAACGTTACCGAAACAACTAAAATACTGTAACCGCTGTAAGTAAAATACCTATAACGCTAAAAACCCGTTACAGAAATAACTGAAATATCGTTACACCTAAAATACCGTTAACGAAACAAAAGAAAATAGCGCTACCCTTACCGATACCTGCACCGAATCGGTTACCATCCATGCATTTTTTCTTTAAAAACCTGTATTTGAAAACTTAAGGGTGAATTAGCCAAGCGTAAACGTAAACGTATCTCGGTGTACGAAATTTAATAAGTAAAATAAGAATAGAAGATATTTTGTGTATCTTGTTGTTTCATTCATATTCATTAAACATATAGAATAGAAAAAACATGACATAGCACATGTCTTGTTGCCCTGATAACAGATAACATCAAATAATAATAGTGTCTAGCCATTTTTGTATCTATGATAGAAACAAGCTACTGTTTAAGTTATTGAATTACATTTAAATTAAATTGAATTACCCTTAAATTTGACATTTAAGTATCAATTAAATATGTTTAAAAGAAATTTAATGGAAATGGGAATGGGAATGGGAATGGGAATTTGATAATAAATCAATAAAAGGCAAAAATCTAAAAGTTTATAAATACAATTTCGAACATTGAAAGAAAAATCTGTGTTATAACTATTGCTGCACACAGGATAATAATTGTTTTGAATAAATTACTCTTTAAAAAAAAATGATCACTACACTAAGCCAAATTCAATTAAGACCGTTTCTGTTTCTTTCAGGGACGGTAACGGTTATAAGTGATATCAAAAAAGTTCCTTTATAACAGTTATTTTGTGGCTTAAAAAGAAAAAAAAAACATCCAAAACAGTTATTTTTCAACGTAAAAATAAAAGATCGGATGAAACTATATTTCGCCTTCATTAAATAAAACTCTTTTGAAGAGTTTTATTTTTCCGTCTAAAATAAAACTCATTTGAAGAGTTTTATTTTTTCCGTCTACAATAAAACTCATTTGAGGAGTTTTATTTAAAACTCATTTGAGGAGTTTTATTTTAAAACTCATTTGAGGAGTTGTATTTTTCCGTCAGAGAATAAAACTCATTTTATGTAGATTGACACTCAAAGCTTGCCGCTTGCCAGATCATTACAATTTGTAAGGCAGTGTAATCTTATCACTTGCATTGCAATTGATAAAATCGTCATTAAAATGAAAACATGTGGGTTTTTAATTTGTTATTGCTGGATTCCTATTTTTAAATGGTTGTTGTTTTATTTCTTATATGTGTATGTAGATATGGAACAAGAAAGCGAAGGAAGTGATAATGAGTATGAAAAAAAGCTTTCTATGAAATCGACAATTTTTCTGCAAGGCCCTTGTCGATTGATAAACCTCTTTTTGAGTTCTGGGAGGTTAAAAGAATACACTATCAGTACTTGTATGCATTGGCAAAAACTATACAGTGTGTACGTGCAACCCAGGTAAGCGTGGAAAGAGCATTCTCTGCTCTTAAATTGGTATTGAGCGACCTGCGTTCAAATCTTTCCGCATGAAAATTTGGAAAAAAGTTATGTTCGTTAAATTAAATAAATAAAGTAGTACACACATTATAGCAAATAAAGTCAATAAAAAAAGAGAAAATAAACAACATGAGTTTTATTTTAGACGGAAAAATAAAACTCCTTAAATGAGTTTCAAATAAAACTCCTCAAATGAGCTTTATTTTCTGACGGGAAAAATAAAACTCCTCAAAAGAGTTTTATTTCAGACGGCAAAAAAAAAAACTCCTCAAAACAGTTTAATTTAATGAAGGCGAAATAAAACTCTCTTCTTAAGAGTTTCATCCGATCTCTTGTTTTTTCGTTGAAAAATAAGTCTTATCTGTGGACTTGAGATCGTTTCCTTAAGATCACAATAGATTCTGAAAGAGCACTTCAATACGAATCGTTTGGTATATAATAGTATATGTCTCCGTTGACTCTAACATAGAGAGTTTTTGAGTTATAGTTTTCGGGATAACTGTTATTTTCGGTCCCTGATTTCTTTTTATTTATCAGACTGATATTTGTAATTTTGTTAATTACAAACACTTATTTCAATTTTTTAAAAAACGGTGGCTCAAAATGTTATTATTGGCTCAATTTTATTGTGAAATTCAATTAGGGACGCTTTTAATTTTTTCAGAACTTTTTACTAATTTTTACAGTTTTTAACAGCACTTGGCAATTAAATAATATTTAATACTAATGGAGACCTAAAGTTTAACGAATGTTTATTTTAACGGTATTCACGGTTTTCTGTTTTTCCAGAAGATGTTCTAGTGGAGGTTTCCCTGATACCGATTTTTTAATTTTTACGAAGTAAAGCGCTGTAGTTCCTCAATTAAAAATTTGTGTTTAAAAAAAATATTTTTTTTTCTTAAATTTTTTACAACTTAAGGGCAAAATTTCAGTTTATGGGGGACACCCCTGGAAAAAAAAAAAAAATGCCACGCCCCCTTAAATGACCCCAGGAGTGCGAAAATCATAATGAATAAGGGGGCTCACGCCCCTTATGGGCGTGGCAGTCGAAAAACGACCCGGCCCACCTACGTAGACAATATGGGTATCAAATGAAAGCTAATATCTTCACGATTCCAAAAATAGTCGTAGTTGCCAGATCGGGCGATTTTTGTAGCCGATATGGCCATTTTGGCAAAATTTGGGGTGGGGGAAAATTTTTTTTACCTTTTTTTTGCTTATATTTTGTTAAAATCAAACAAAAATGAGCATTTTGTGCGAAAAGATTACTATAAACTGAAATTTTGCCAAGCTTCTGATTGGTTAATGAAAATTTGTTATACTGGCTTCGCTTAGTAAAGTTTTTTCTGCGTGACCGGCCTACGGCCGGGCTTAGGGGTTTTTAACTCCAGTATGTCTTAATTCTAGACGGCGGGATCTCGAGTGCTCGGCCTCTGGCCGAGCTAAAAAGAAATAAACAAAAAAAAAGTCCTTCCCCCATTTTATAAAATTAACATATCTTCCTCAAATTCTGGACGATCTGGCAACTACGGGTAGTTTTGGAATCGTGAAGACATTTCCTTTCATTTGATACCAATATTGCCTAAGTAGGTGCATGGGTCGTTTTTCATCCCCCCGCCCCTATTTAACAAAAATGGCCGTATCGGCTGCAAAAACCGCCCGATCTGGCAACTATGGCTAATTTTGGAATCGTGAAGACATTAGCTTTCATTTGATACCCATATTGTCTACGTAGGTGGGCCGGGTCGTTTTTCGACTGCCACGCCCATAGGGGGCGTGAGCCCCCTTATTCATTATGATTTTCGTACTCCTGGGAACATTCTGAAGGGGATGGCATATTCAGATTTTTTCTCTAGGGGTGGTCCCCCATAAACTGAAATTCAGTCCAACTTAAGTTTAATTGTGTGGTTTAAGGCATAAATTATCTTTAATTCCTTATATTTATTTTTAAAGATTTTCAAAGTAACTTAAATCGGCTAAGCTGTCAACCTATGGGATAAGTTGATGTTGCACATTTATGGGCTATAAATATGGCGGTCTTAGCGGAAAACTTGTATTTTATATTAAAAATAAAAATTTCAGCAAACACAAATTCAAAAAGCTTTATTTTCTTCGAATTTGGTTAAAAGAAACATACGTCTGACCCATGCCAACACCTTTAACTGTGTTACGAATTATTACTACGTGTGCGTCTTTTTTTTTTTAAAGAGAAGCAACACTCAGGAAATTCTTTCTATTCGTTAATGTGTTGCTTTCTTGGAAAGGTGATAATGGAGAGACGAAAGGTGGTGAAAGATGAAGCGCTTTAAACATACTATTACCCTAACCGAGCACTAGCTACTATGGCCTTCGGCGCGTTGTATCGAAAACAGACCAGTGCCTCTGGTAGGAATCGAACCCACGAAACTCACACTGATAAGCCAGCACGCTACCAACTAGCCTAACGTGGCGCACTCTACAAATATTTGGTAAAAGTGTTTGTTAACTTTGGCAAAGTAAACTGCAATTTTGAATTAACGAAAATTCAAATCGAATATAACAAAAATTTTGTGAATTTAACAGTTTTATGTTTGCTGTCCTAATTTTAATAATATTTAGCAAAACATTTAGTAAATTTAGCAATTATTTCTGCAACGTTATTTTGAACAAATGTTAAGTAGATTTTCTGATATTTTAAAGGTTTATTTTTATGAGTGTTTGAAGCTATTTTCTGTGTATTATAATGTTACTGTCAAAAAAGTTCATGTTTAACAACTTTATTGTTTAACACAATAATAAATCATTTCCGGGATTGCCAATTTTATAGATTTTTAAAACTTTTTTATAATTTACATATTTTCAGAATGTATCGAATATTTCTATGGTTTCACAAATTAACCAAAATTTGTTGCATACCCTTTGGAGTTTAAATACAACATCCTTAAAAAGCAACAAATCCTATTTCACTAAAAGAAATTTGTTCAAATTCACGCACACTTATAAATTTACGCAAATTTATAATATAAATGTTTACCGTTATGGCATAAAAACAAAATTAAAAGCTTTTGACAAATATAGCCATTTAACCATTTTTTTTAAGGAATTTGCTAATTTTGTTTTTGTTGTTCTTCATGATACTGGAAATAATAGCATTAAAGGAAAAAAAATACTCCAAAACCCCTAAAGAATATAATTTTAAATGTGAAAAAAACAAAAGATAGAAAAACAACATACCCTTATACGCGCAAAATGTATTTGGAGTTAAAATTGAGATGAATTCGTATATCACTAAGGGCAAGTAACTTTTATAAAAAAAACCACAGACATTTCCATAAAAATTTAAAATTCCTAACCAATGTTGCGCTTGGTTAATTTGAAATAAGTTAGCAAGTCTAAATAAACTATTGTTGTTTTTGCCAGTTTAACGGATACATTTTTCAGGGAACTTCTGCTTTATAAATATGTAGTTGTTTGGATTGTAATAGAGATTCTTTATTTTTAATGTAAGTGTAAGTCATTTGTAGAACAAATTTAATTTTTTACTAACCTTGCAGTTTATTTAAAGAAAACAAACCACATCAACTGACTGTTTTATGATTTTACATTCATATTTTACAGCTGTTTTTTCCTATTTAAAAAAATAAATAAATAAAAGTTTGTTTATTTTTAACTAATATAGTGGTTCATTTTTACAACAATTGTTAGTAATTTTTTGAACATTAAAAACATATGACAAATGTTAGTTCAATTAATGAAATGTTAGTCGTCCTTTTTTCAAGTGAAATTTCATTTGTTTTTGATATACTAATGTATCACCATTTACTAATTGTAGAAGTCTACAGATTAAAATGTGGTTTCCGTTTTAGTCTTTTTAGCTTTTCTCTCAAAGGGTTTGGCATTAAAAATAAAATCTTTTAATATTTTCCATTTTTGGAAATTCATCAACAGTCATAGTAATGATAACAATCGTATGAATGATAAAATTAATTTGAAATATAAACTTCCGTGCTATTGATTAATATGCGATGGTTATTGACGGGATCATCGTTCTGTTCAAAATAATTAAATTTTTATACTAAGTTCAATATTCGATTGTGTAAAGGTCTGCTACCCACTGGAAATGCTATTTCTTTTATGTAAAAGGAAATGTTGTAGATTTGATTTCATCCATATAGCATTCTAAGATCTGATCAACAATTCCTAATCTGTAGATGAATTTTCCCAAAAGGTAAGTGTTTATTTTATATGACATTCTCTCTGAGAAAAGGGCTCGGTGTACAAAAACAGAGAATAGATTTAAAATCCATAGACTTCTACGATTGATAAATGGTACTGGCGCACACAGGGACAAATCGAAAATTTAGCTCGACAAAATTATTTACTTCATATGGATTCAATAAATTTTAATAAAACTAGGTACCTTAAGGTTTCTAGGGTCGGTGATTACGAATCTGATGTCAGTTTTTAAAAATTCAAAATGGCGGATCCAATATGGCGGACAATTTTTAAAAAATTGATCGAATTCGCTTAAAACTTATTACACGGAATTTTTTGGAGTCTCTGATTACGAATCTGATGTTAGTTTTCAAAAATTCTAAATGGCGGATCCAATATGGCGGACAATTTTTAAAAAATTGATCGAATTCGCTTAAAACTTATTACACTTGATTTTTGATGCCAGTTTTTAAAATTCAAATTTCAAAACATTAGGCTTAATTAAAAACTTAAAACGAGAATACTTATAAAATGCGGAATTAATAACTATATTTTTTTAAATTTTAATTTAAATTTGATCCAATGGTGATGATACTACTTAAAATAATAAGAATTATAATTAATTGTTTCCCAGCACAGATCAGACTGCACTGAATGAAAAATTTAGCTATTGCGGTTATGTTAGTTACAATTTAGTTACGGAATTCCCCTTTTCATATTTTTTCGTAGCAGTTTAAGTATACATCAGTGGTGCACACAAGTATTTTGTGACGAGGCTGCACAGAATGAAAAATTTAGCGATTTAAAAAAGTGTCATTTGCATGTGGGATTTTCAGAATTAGGTGTATTACCTAAGAAAAAATACTCATTTATTGAAATTGGAAAGTTTTGGACCTCCATTTGACTTTTTTACACTTATTAGTATTTGTTTTTTTTTTTTAACTTATAAGGAAAAGTCGTGGAACTATTTGAAACTTTTTTTATAGCTCTATCTAAAGTAAACTTTTTAATATATTTCATAATAAAAAACTTTATACTATATCTACACTACATATAATTGTTATTTTAATAATAACTGCCAATTAAATCAGATACCTGATGCTTAAAAATATATTTAAAAGACTTTAAACTGTAAATTTACAAAACATTGTCGAGTGTAGCAACAATAAACGCTATAGAAGTTGCTGACAGGTATAAGTGCGTGTAACAGATAATAATACTTTGCACACACGTACAGACTAATGTGATGCGTTAAAAAAATAAATATTTATAGGTTAATTGCGTACTGGTATATAGAACATATTAAGTGTAATAGTGGTTACATTTAACAAAATAAAGAATTCCATTTTTGTCGTCGTAATTCCTTTATTTGTCCCTGTGTGCGGCGTTAGGTAATAGCGCTCAAAACAATAAAGCCCAAAACCGAAAAGCCATGTATCATAAAAGACTAGCATATAGCCCAAAAGTTGGTGTACAAAAATGTCATATTGACCAAATGCAAAGTCATATGGCCCAAAAGTTTTTTTTTTTTTTGGGCAATATGACAATTTATTAAATCACACAAAACTCAAAAACACAATACAGTGAAACCGTTTTTAAACTATAGTATGGTCGTGAATAGTATGAGATGGAGAAGGGAAATTTTGAAAACGTTGCCGGTAAACATTATATAAAAAAATTTAAATTTTATATCATAGATCACTTTTCTTCTTTTAATAACAAACACATTTCTCATATACATTCAAATATATATTGTATAGGTATAGGAGGTATGTCCAACACATTCTCCAGAGTTACGTAATCTGACGGCAAATGTAAAATAGTTTGATATCTATTTAATCCATATTTTATGTTACCAAACATGAAATTTTATTTAACGAACTAAAAGCAACACTGAACTACTTTTCACTACTTTTTTCAATTAAATCGGCTTGTTGAAAACTTTAAAAGCTGTCAATTAAAATTAATTGAATCAATTAAATATTTACTCAAATTCGGAACTTGCTTGCCATTTTTCTATATGATCGCTCAAAAGCAAACATCAACACATAGTTGTTGTTTTTTGTAATATTTATGTTGTTGTTTTTATAAATATTTATGTTTTAGTAATAAATATTTTAAATTCATTTCATTTAGATTATATATTTATTCTTATTAGGTGTTTTACTTTACTAAGTTAAATAATTTAGTTTCAGTTGTTTAAATCTGAATATTTATTTATTCTAAAACATTATCATAAAATTCATAATGTAATTTTTGAAGTTAAATTTCATTTAATAAAAATTTTAAAATTTTTTAAACAGAAAGAAAAAGCACAAAATAAATAAAAATTAATTAAAAAAAAAATAATATTCTGATTTCAACAAAAAAGCTCATTTCTGCAAAGAAAAATCTATTTGTTTAGCCATCGTACCTACGCTTCAACAGAAGAAAAAAAAAACAAATTTCTGTATAAATTTGTTCACATAAGTATAAATACATCTGGAAACTAAATGAGAATTTCATGCCGCTTTAAATTCAATGTTATAAAATTCAAGCAATAAAAAATATTTGGTATGGTAACAAAACATTTGGTATGGCAACAACAAATTTTCTGGTTTTTGGGAAGATAAACGATATTGATTACTTTTTAATCAAATGAGTTATTATTTCATTGAAAAATAATTCAATTAAAGAGCTATGAACTTCTAATTGAATTGGTAATTTTCGTAGTTGGCGGAATTTCAGCAATTAAATTCATTAAATCGGTGGTTTTCGTGATTGAAATGGATTTTTATTTTTTTTGTGTGAATTTAGAATATGAAGGAACAATATATAAGCACCACAGTACTTCTTAGTGATACTAATGCTTCAAGGAGAAAACGAAAAGTTTTTAAAAATGTTTTCGAAAGGTAAGTGATTAATGTGCAATTAACGTATTGGAAGCGCTGGGACCTGCCGGGCCACCGGCTGGGCGTGCTGCACACGACCAGACTAGCGCCTGGCGGGTCGCGTGCAGCACGGCAGGGCACTGCGCTTCTAATACGTTTATCGCATTTTGGTGAAGTTATGTTATTTATTGCCTTCTTATAATCTTTTATGCTGTATTCTGGAAAATTAAAACAGCATAGAGCTTATATATCTAAAAAATAGTAGAAAAAGTAAAAATAGCAGAAAAAGCTACTAAAAATAAGTTAAAAACTACCTTGCAGAATAAACTGCTAAATTTAGCACTTTTTTTTTTTTTTTTTGCTAAATAGTAATAAAATAAGAACAGCAAAAATAAATCTGTTCAATTTACAAAATTTTAGTTATATTCTATGTGAATTTTAGTTAATTGAAAATAGCATTTTGCTCTGCAAAATTAGCAAAACTTTTACTAAATGTTTGTAGACTCAAATAGCAAAACAAAAAACTCTAATATTAACAAAATGTTTGCTATATTTACGTAAAATTTAGTAGAATGCAAAAGTTTATTTTGCTAAAATCACAGAAAGTTTTACTAAAAAATTGTATATTGCTGATTTCATAAGGGCAAACTCTTATTCACATTAAAAACTTTAAAAATTACACATTTTTTAATGATTTTTTGTCTACTGATATTTAGAAAGTAAATGTTTTTACTGAATTTAACTGATGTTTTGTTAATTTCAATTAACTAAAATGTAGCTCAATTATAAGTAGATATTTGTAAATTCAACAGATTTATTTTTGCTATTCTTATATTACTAATAATTAGTAAAAAAAAATCTGCTGATTTTAGCTATTTTTTTTGGAAGGTAATTTTTGACAAATTTTTAGTAGATATTTTTTTTTGGTACTTTTACAGGTTTATTTCTACACACACAATATTTTTTCCGTATAGACTACTGAATATACACATTAAATTAACTGAAAATCAGTTAAAAACAGGACTACTTACTTTTCGTTTAAAACAATTGTATTTTTGAGTTTATTTTCAACTGTTGAAAAATTAATTGACAAAATCCATAAAAACAATAGATTTTCGTTTATTTTAATACTCAATATAATATAACAACTTTTTGTTTTAACTAGATAATTTTAACTGCATATTTTAACTACACTCAAAAAAATAAGTTAGTACAAAAGTTTGTAAATCAGGTATACTATTTTTTAGCAAATTTTTTTGCTAAAATCGTGTTTTCAGCTAAAATTTTTGTTATACTTATTCAGCACTTAACTGTTTTATACTAATGCTTTACTAATATACTAATGTTTTACTACTTAATTTTGCTAACAAAAATTGTGCTGATAAGCACATTAATAGTGTGGATGGCAACCAGATTGAAAGATATACGCAAAATGAAGCAGATGTCTCGGCATGTCAAGATGTAGTAGAGAATAGGAGAATGATACTAAAAAGTACAACTCTAATAAGACATATAAAAAAATCAACCATGGAAGACTTTTGTATCTGTTTTTCATACATAAAACAAAATTGAGGATTAAAACAACTTAAATTTTGTGTTGTCACCGGCTTGTGAAAATAATTGTCTATTAATAAAATAAAAGACAAAAGAAAATATTTAAATTTAATATGTATTTCTATAATAAATGTTAATAGATTAATAATCTAGTGTGGTCAAATTGCAAACAAACATATACAGACATGTAGACAGAGTAAAGCGAAAGACAAAGACACACATCTTAGGTAGATTTGTATGGTTCCTTTTTCTTTTTGCAAAAAAAGGGTTGTTTTTTCTTTTCGTTTGTTTTTGTTTATTTTTTCGTTTCGTTTCTATAATTATCTTCGGCAGTTGCGTTCTTTAAGAGAAAGCATCATTTAGACTACCATTGATGTAAGTAGTTGAAAGAACATTTTTGTTATGTTATATATATTTATTTCTATATATTTTCAGATATTAAATTAATTCATGTCACCAATGTGGGAAAATGAAAATTTTTATATTTCGTAATTATTGTAAGTTATTTTTAAAAGAGTCACAAAAATGTGTTTTATGATTTTCAGCAAATAAATTAACTAAATTACAATTTTTCTACAATTTTTATGCGTTTTTTTCAGTCTACTAAAATTCAGCAAAAAATTTATTAATTTTTACTAAGGCTTTTTTATTTCTAATCTACTTAGTGCTAAGTGCTTTTGCTGAATCTACTAATTTGTTGCTAAAAATCAGCTCGCTGATTTTCAGCAAAATATTTTGCTGACTTTAGCAATTTTTTTGCTAGCACCCTCCTGACTAAAATTTTGCTGACTTTACAAACTTTTTTTTTTGAGTGTACTACGGAAAGTCCGTTTTTTTTTTTTGTTTATTTTGTTTATTGAATAACAGACAGAAAGTTGACCAATATATTTCTTTGGTAATTTACCTGTATATTCCATTGAAACAACTTTACCGATTAAACTTTTAAATAACTGTTGATTTTTTATTGAAAAGTTCTTGTGAGTGTAAGAGTTTCGAAATTGACATTTACTTCCGTCAAAAATTCATGGGAAACAAAAACAACTTTTCGTTATTTTTACGAAAATTTCTTTTTGTTCGTTATAAACAGAGAGTTTGTCTATACACAAATACGAAGAACGCCAGAAAGACTTTAATCGAATACATTCTTGAAATCTCCACGAACCTTGTGTCTTTGAGTCCTTCCAGTATGAGTTTATTTGGAAAACTTTGGGACTATATAGAGAACATAATTTCCTCAACCCTTTAAAATTATAAATATTCTTAAAAGTTTTGTTTATTAAAGATTTTAAAAATAAAAGTGAACAATTGGTTTGTTTACTTTATTCTAAAAGCATTTAGTTAATTTTCTTTCACTTGAGGCATATTAACATTTTTAAGAATATAATTTTTGGCAAAAAAAAAAAAAATTGGGCGTTAATTAAAAAAAAATAACATATTAACCAAACTCGATGCCATGTTGCCCAAAAACTTAAAAAAAATTGTACAACAACAAATTACCCACAGTCTTTTGCGGCGATATGACATTTTATTATTGGACTTTATGGTTTTGGAACAATATTACCTAACGCCAATGGTTCCACATTAGTATATGGAAATCCATTTAGCAAAACTTCAACTTTTTTTAGTTTACCTAACATTAGGACGTTTTTTTTATAGATT
Source organism: Delia radicum (assembly GCA_021234595.1). Lineage (NCBI taxonomy): Eukaryota > Metazoa > Arthropoda > Insecta > Diptera > Anthomyiidae > Delia > Delia radicum. Next base: position 127,367,037 of record CM037854.1, read on the forward strand.
TGCACTTTATTTTGTCCGATACTGTTGATCCAAAGAGACAACCAACTAACATATACAAACAAAAATGTGTGTATTGTGTGTAAAATTTTAAGTTTTTTTAAAGATTTTTTATTAAACAATACATTAGAACTAACTGATTATAATAACCCTAAAACAACAGTAAAAATATAGAAATATTTCTTTATAAAACAAAAAGGATAATCAAAAGGACAAAAAAAAACACTAGACTGAGTTAAACTGAAATAGACAAACAGTCAGACAGACACAACAACTAACAATAGGATGGATAGACTCAAACAGGTAAAGAAATAAAAGGACAGATGAATATCCATCCGCCTTTAACTAAGCTAAACAAAAGGTATTAAAACCATTAGACAAACAATATCATGCTAATGTCATTGCAAATAAAAACAAAATAATAAAACAAAATGAATGAATGAAAATAAAATGTTAATAGATATAAACATAAAATCATTCTTATACCAATGTTTAAAAAACACTAACAAAAGAAGAATGCCATCAAAAATATATTGAAAAATATCGAAGGTGTAGTCTGGGAGGAACAACTTTAAAACTATTTCATTTCATTTATTTATTCATAATCTAAAAGCCAGTGGTGGCCAAACGATTACATAGTAGTCAATGAATAAGATTTATGTATCTGTAATAACTTAAACTTAAAAAAAAAAAAATATATAAAGGGTCCGCCATCTAACGTTTTTTTTTTTCAACTAGTGCTTATTTCGTGAATGGTAACACTTAGCTCATGTCTGATTTGACAGATAATTAGTTTTATCCTTCCGCTGAACGAATATGGTCCGTATGTTCGTTATCTTGTGAAAAAAGTGAAAGAAACTGGCATCCTCATCGATAAACCAAACGTGAAAAGCCAAAAAACAGTGCGTACACCCGATAATATTGCTGCTGTGACAGAAAGTGTGCGTGAAGCGCCATCAACATCAATTCACCGTCTTTCTCAACAATTGAACATTTCGGAGACATCATTGAGACGAATTTTGCATAAAGACCTTGGTATGACGATATACAAAGTCCAATTGGTTCAGGAGTTCAGAAAAAAAAAGTTATTTGGCGGACCCTTTACAAAAAATGTAATAATTAAATAAACAACCCAAACCCTAGTAGCACGAATTTGTAAGACACCGATCACAGAAACAATATTTGATTCTATAGCTAGCTTTATAAGACTTAATCAACCTTAAGAAGCTAATATTTTCAATAAAATCATAGCATTTCACTCATGATATATTAAATACAACTGGCCACATTGTTCCTAAACGTTCCCACACTCACTCCAAGTTTCTATCCCTATAAGAAATCACAGAATCCCATAGTCTATATACTTTGGCCACAAACGAGTTCTGCATATATAGCGTAATAATTCTCGGACATACTAAATTAAATGCCCTAGTAGACGGCCCAAAACTAAAGCGGTTTATCAAATACTCAGGCATGCCTTATTTCATAATTTTGAAAAAGAATATCAATTTAGGAAAATTCTTTAAATACATATGTACTTTTTTAAAAAATTTTAATTGTTGGGTTTAAACAAAATTAAAAACTCTGCGTTATTGAAACTATTCGCTCCAAAAGTAGGTTAACGTCGATTCCAGCCGGAATTTAGGGCATTACATCACTGGAATGTCGAAATACAGGGGGTGGCAAGCTGTAAGCACTGGCAACCTGCAATCATTTACCCTATAAAATACAAATTATAAATTTTTGCACTTATTCCATAATATCTTCGTATATTTTTAAAGTACAAATTATGTCGTATTAATATATTTTCTAGTGAGCGGTAAATCCTTTGAAATTCAAAATGTCCCTCTGTCTCGCTAAATAAAAAAGTCAGGGAAAAGAACCTTTCATATAATATGATTACTCTATCCCCCAAACTAGGCAACCCTATGTGCATTTCATAAAATTTCTTAGTTCACCTTCCTCTGTGTAACCTATATTAAGATTAAAAATGAAAGTATTGTATGAAATTTATAAAGGACAATACCAGGATAAACTCATACTTGAACATAAAACAAAAGCTAAGGCAAGTCGACAAAATATCCCAGTGTAGAAAAGCATTACCATATAAGTGGTCATATAAGTAAATACATATTTGGTAATGGCAAATACTTACAAGTGTCATTACAAACCTTATTACTTTTATGTGGCGATGTTACGCAAAATAATGACATGTCATTACCAAACACCTTACAAACAATATAAAAATATGTCGTTACCTATAGCTTACCAATATGGGCAAAAATAATGAGTGTAAAAAAATTAAAAAAAAAACTAAATTCAATAAAGAAACATTTTTTTTATTAAACATTTTTTTTTTTAATAATATGTTCCCACGCAGGGATTTGAACCCGGTTGGCGCTCAAGCACTCTACCACCAGAGCTATCTCGACATGTTATACTTAATAGATAAAAACATAAATGACTGGCTAGCACAAAATATGGTTACTTTCCAGCTTACAAAAAATCAAAAATAAGTAGTTATATATGTACGTAAAAGAAATAAAAAAATACTGAATCTAATAATAGATTTTCAAAAAATGTTTAGATCATTAAGCTATATTTAATATAATGATAAAAAGAAGTACAAATAAGTAAGTTTATCACATTATTTTTTGTATTAAAATAATGCCAAAATTAACTAGTTATTAGAAAGTCCTAATTGTGTGCGTTAAAGTAATGCAGAAAGTAAGGTGGTGTCATTACTGTTAGTAAGAAAATTAATGACATGTCATTATCGTTTCTACACTGGGATAAAACTCAACCAACTAGAACAAAGAGAAACAACACAGAAAAACACAACAAAAACCATTGAAAAGAATAATAAAAATAATCACAAATATAAAGATGAAGATGACACAAATGAAAAAGAATTGCTAAAGTATCACAACATCACACAGAGTACATAACAACGGCAATAGCAAAGCAAACATTTGTGATAACAAACAGTACACAGTGGGATATATAACAAAATTGTTGAAATAATTTGGCTACTTCTTACATAGTAGTGCGATTGCAATTAAATTTAAAATTACTCTACTTAAAACTTATATTGCTGCTATTGTCGATGTATCGTAATTGTTGTCGTTGTTGCTTCTACTGCTACTGCACAGTGGGATGTATCACAAAATTTTTGCAAATAATTCGGTCATTTCTTACTTAGCGGGCCGATTAAGTTTTGATGTTGAAAAAAAATTTTACTTCGAATATACTTTTCCCCCCTTTTTGTCTTAAAAATGTGGTATATACTTTACCCAGTGTTTGATATAGTTGGAAAGAAAATTTATTGCAGATTAAGGGTTTTTTTTTTAAAAAATCGCATTTAGCACTCTTGGTAGAACAGAAACTTGGGTAATCCTAATAGGAAGGTAAAAATTTCAGTTTTGGTTAAAATGTAAATTTTCACTATTCAATCAAATATTTATTAATAGACATAATCCAATGATTTTTTTGGACTTAAATAGACCTTTAAATCAACAATGTGAAATTTATGTCCGAAATTTATGATCCCACAATTCCCAAAAATAAAAAAAATTACAAAAATGGTATGTTTTACAGTTTTTACTGCCATGTCTACATTTAAAGCGGGGATTTACTTCGACTTACCCAATAAATTAAGTATATGTTGTAGCGTCTACATCCAATTCCGCTAACTAATTGGAGGCGTGCACAATTTGTAACAGTGGGTTAAAGTTGATATTTGCCTTAAAAATGTGGCAACTTTAGCGGCGGACGGAAAAAGTATATACAAATCAAAAATTTGTTTAACACAACTCGCTTTTGTACAAAAAGGCCTTTCGAAATAGTATGCACACTTTATATGTTCAGAAAGAAAATATTTATCTGGAGGTAAAAGTCTGTTGGTGCTTTTTGGGGATAAAATCGTAAAAATTTGATTTTTTTTTTTAATTTCTACTTTAAACAAATGTAGTTTTTCAGTGGAACAAGATATTGAATTCGTTTTTTTTCTTATTTTATCAAGAATTTATTTAGTTAAATAACAAATATTTTAAAAAAGAAATTGAAGCCGATTTCGTGCCGCGATTCGCAAAAAACTGGACCTGAGTCGGACCAAATTGGAATTTCAAATTTTCAAATGGAAATATCTCGGCAACTAAGAGATCCCACAGATGTAAGCATGTTCTTTGTTAGTCTCTACTAACACACTACAAATATGTTAACCTTTTGAAAATCAGTTAGAAACGAAAAAATTACTGGCACTCAAAATTATATATACAATAAGTTCCCTATTTTGGGTGGTCATATTGCCGCCCCCGGGGTTTTAGGACGCTTCAAAATCAAAACTTAAGCTCGATATTACGTAGCTTATGCTTTCATTGCAATCGGACTGCTAAGTAAGAAATGACCGAATTATTTGCAAAAATCTTGTGATACATCCCACTGTGCAGTAGTAGTAGAAGCAACAACGACAACAATTACGATACATCGACAATAGCAACAAGATAAGTTTTAAGCAGAATATCTGCTGTAGTTAAAAGAATAAATTCTTTTATTGCTATGTACTTTGCATACGTGGTTTTTTTTTTCTAATAAAAAATGTTTTCAATTTATTTTTAAACAAACGAACTCGGAACTCGTAGATATGACCTCGGAACTCATAAATAAATTCCAGTTTGTCTGAAATAATTGCGCTAATATCACTCGTCAACAGCTATGTTGCGAACTGTATTCTGAATTGTTAAACACGAAAAGCATACACTAAAAATAGTATGCAGGTGAAGACCACTACGAATGCACAGTGGGGTGTTTCACAAATATAGATATATGAGGTGCAGAACAATTAGACTTCAAATTGGGACACCTTCACTCAAAACAAAGTATGAACTAAAATTAAGTTTACGGCTTACTAAATTTTGTTTCTAAAATTTTCGTTTAAATAAATTAAATAGCTTACTAATATGGCAAATTTATTAGATTTTAGTTCATATTAATTTTCCTTTAATTTCCTTTTTTAAGTTAACTTAATATTCATAAAAAACTGTTAGAAAGTGTATTTATTTTTAGTAAAAAACTTTAAATTTAAGAAATATTTAAACCAAAAGTTAAGTATTTAAAATTGTATAAAAAAAAACAAAAACCAAATACGCACCTTACATAAATTTATTTAAAAAAGTTTACTTTCTTAAAATTATCTATAATAATGTCATAGAATATTTTCCATATTCAATTCTAATTTGGTTTATAGTTTATGCTATATAATAGTTTTAATTTTTTCAATTAAATTTAGCAATAAAATTCAAATTCAAAACGTTTCAATTAACGAAAATCATTTTATAATTGTTTTCGGTTATATTAACGTAAAGATAGATGAACTTGATTACTTAACCAATAAGTGGCAATATTGAGCTACTTATATTCTTAAAAGTATATACCTTTTGAGAATTATCAATTAATTAATAATTTAATCGAAAAAAAATAAACAGATAAGCAGTGTTGCCAAGTTGTCGGATTTTCCACTAGATTTAGGTGGTTTTTTAATCGTTTAGGGGATTTTAGGGGAAAATTTAAAATTTTGTGGGGAATTTTACAGAAAATATTGGAAGATCTTCTAAAAAATATTAGTTTTCTAAATTTTTTCTAACTTTGTATGGTACAAAATTAAATTTAGCACTAAATATTTTTAAATGTCTTTTATATGAAAGAATATTTCTTTAATTTTTAATTAGTTTGTGTTAAACTAAAATAAAATTTAATTTATTAAACCGTTGGAGAGCGGAAAGTACTATGATGTGTGCAGTGTTGCCATGTTCTGAATGCTGAAAAGTGCTAGATTTGGGGAAAAAAAGTGCTCGATTTTTTTTATTCCATATATCACTATATAGCACTTTATACCTTCGTTTTGTAAATGGATCTTTACGATGCCGTTTTCTTACATTAAAAATATAATATAGTTTTTTCGACATGGAGAACCAAGAAGTTCAATGTGGCCTTTTTAAAGGCGATGTATGTTTTGAATAATTTATAGATAAAATATATAGGATTTTTTAACTTTTTTTAATAAAATTTATAAAAAGGCAGAAACTAGTCTAGTCTGATTTAAAAATTAATAGTGTTTATAAATTTTAGAGAAAAACGTTTATTCTTCTTCTTAACCTCAACATTTCTAAAATAAAAAAAGTTTAATTTTTAATTTTCCGGACCGGTTTTGGAAATTTCAGCCAATATTTCAATTTCAAATTTGAATTTAATGGTTTAAGACTATAAATATATTTTTTTTGTATTTCGTAAGCAATTGAAATATATTTCGAAAAACTTACTCCAACTGTACTCTAAAATATGTTTTAAATAAAAAATCATATTTTTCAAATTTTAAGAGCATATTAATTAAGGTCATAAAATGGATATTTTAGAGCATATTTCTAGTTGCCCCTGACTATACACAATCTAAAAAACTGATTTCTGGAAGAACTCAAGAAGTTATAAAATAAATTAAAAGACTTCTGTTATGCAAATATAACTCCAATGTTCATATTCATAAAATATTCACAATTGTTGTAAAACATCATAATTTTCTCTAAAATTAAAAACTGCATATAATATACAAATATTATTAAAATAATTTGTAAAATCACGAAATATGCAGTCACTTTTTTAACAGCTCAAACTTTACTGAACCCAAAATTTTATATAAACAAACTAAACATTTACAAAAGGTTTATTTTTTAGGTCAATAATTAATATTTATAATCTAAATCTAGTAAAAAATATATTTGTGTCAAAAAAGATGAATAATTAAAAAAATAATATCTAGAATCTAGCACTTTTTTTATAAATTTTGAGTGATAATCAAAAAAAAAGTACTAAATGTAGCATCCATTATGCTAAAATGGCAACCGTGGAAGTGTGTAATTTCGAAACTTTTTCAAAACTTAAAATAAATGATGTGTGCGCCCCGGTAGGCTAGTTGGTAGCGTGCTGGCTTATCAGTGCGGGGGTCGTGGGTTCGATTCCCACCAGAGGCACTGGTCTGTTTTCGCTACAACGATCCGAAGGCCATAGTAGCTAGTGCTCGGTTAGGGTAATAGTATATAATTTGTAATTATATGATTATTAATTAATAAAATAAAAATAAAATAAATGAACATTTCATTATGTAAATTTTAAAAAATTAAATAAAAAATTTGTAAAATTTTGGAATTTTGTAAAAAATAAATGATTTTACGTGGATTTTTACAGTGTTAGAGTAAATCTAGGGAGGTTTTTTAACGATTAGGGGGACTCGTAAGAAAATACTTGGCAACACTGCAGACAAGCAAAAATGTTTTTTTTTTCTACTTGATATGAGTATAACATATGAACTGAAAATAAGTTAATTTTGTATTAGCACAAGTTCAAGCGTTTTAAAATTTAAGAAAAATTACCTTGATATGTATATATTATTACTTGATTTAGTCAAAAATATACTAAATTTTAGTAAAGTTTCATAAAATTTTCGACAAAATTGATTAAATTTTAATACAAATTTAAATAAATTGTTTTTTTATTTGTTTTGAAAAAACATTGTATATTTTATTTGAGTTAAATTTTCTTTGGAGCCAATTCATTCCGACTTTATTAAAATTTAGTTCAAATTATTTATTATTTGGTAAACTTTTGTTTGAGTGCTGGGGTATTAAAAAATATTGAGAGCATGTAAATTTTATATTTTTATTTTAAATAAAGATTTGTGCAATATGCTTGTAGTGGCCACCAATATATACACTAACTCATATGGGAAACTTCTGCAGGTTAAGACCTTCAGAAGATTTCCGCATTTGAAAATCCAAATTTGAATTTTGAAATAATCTGGTTTAATTTTGCAATAATCTGGTCCGGGTTTTGTCTATGGAAAAAGCAATCAAGCCCGATTGCTTTGAAAAGCGTTGGTTATATTTACAAGTTATTTAAACAAAATGTCTCTAAAATTGAAAATTATAAAAAGGAGATTTTAGTAATGTTTTGGTGTTCGGGAACACATTTAAAGTTTACATTTATCTGAAAGATAACTACATATAGCTGTGTTTATGAAAATAATATACCCCAGTTGATTATTGTTCTCCCCTAAACCCCTTACTATTGCAACAAATGTTTTATTCAAATTTCAACTTTAACCAACTTTTTCGCTAAGTGTTCCATCAAAATTGGTAAATGAAAAACGGGTGCAGATTATCCAATTTAGTCCAAATATGATAGCATTACCCTTTTTTAACATCGCTTCAAATGTGGGCAAGGCAGCAGTAAATTTAAAAAAATCCCGTTTTAAGAATGTTTTACAGTTTTTAGGGAATTGTGGGATTTCCCTTAAACCCAAAACCGGCACTCGTAGTAACATACAAGTGTGGGTACTCTAATGAAAGGAAATTTCCTCAGGATTTCAAAAATTATATTATTTTTAGGATCTATGATACGTAGCGCACTCTACACCCGTTTGGCCCTCAGCGCTATTTTTGAAAACACTTACAAAACATTGAAATTAAAAACAAAAAACCTAAACTGCCTATCATATAGGAGAAAACCCCTAAGCCCGTCCAAAGGCCGGTTACGCAGAAAAACTTTCCTCAGCGAAGCCGGGCTTGGACGGGCTGGAGGAGAAAACCCTTAAGCCAATAAATTTTGTACTATCACCTCCCGAATTAAAAAAAAATAGGAATACCACTCAATCGATGCGAATTAAAGAGCTAAATAGGGAAAAATAAGTAACCAATTTTAAAGTGGATCTTCAGTTATCTATGCATTTTGCATGATGACCAAAAAAAGGTTTTTTTTCGAAATAGGCTTAAAAGTTCCGTTATTTCTGTCTTTTTACTGAAAAAATGTAGAATAATTTTGGTTTACCAGAGGATTTTTTAGTTTTTAGCAAGTACAAATTCCAAACATTATATTTTTTTAAATTTAAAAAAAAAAAAATTTAAAAAATTAATTTTAAAAAATTTTACTTGCTCAAAACTAAAAAATCCTCTAGTGGACCAAAATTAATGGTTCTTCTTTTATAGTTCCAAACAAGTTTTTCGTAATTTTTACTGGTGACATCAGGGCGTATAATCGATAATTACTAATAATATTACGTATACGTGTGAGTGTGCTTAGCAGACATAATTGTGGAAATTTTTTACTACATATTTTGTTACAACTATAAAATTTTAACGCTTTTAGTTAAAAAAATCCAAATCAAATTGATTAAAAAATGTATTTAACTAAGAAATAAATCCTTTTAGAACTCTGTTTATATCAGTATCCCAGCAAATATAGCAATACGAATACGATTCCCCAATCGTATTGCAGGAAGACAAATTCTATATCGCATTCGCATTGCGGAAGATATCCCTGTTGGTAGAAAACGTATCCCGAAAGAAATACTTCCAAGCAATACGAAAGCAACTCTTCCAGAAGATAAATTTGCGATACCACTAAATCATCCTGAAAATAAAAAAAATATATATATGTTACATATCGCCGATAAATCACCTGGAAGTTAAAAAGAAGATATCGCCTGATAACCGAACGGAAAATTAAAATACTTTTCATTATGCATACATACATATATTTTCTAGCTGTTTATTTAATAGACACAAGTTCAATTCAAAACATTAATGTTAAAATTTTAAAATATATTACCTCATGTATATTACCCTATCTTCCATGGATTTGTATTATTTGGCGATTATGTCATGTTCTAAAGGGTCCGCCAAACAACTCTTTTTTTTGAACTCCTGAACCAATTGGACTTTGTATGGCGTCATACCAAGGTCTTTATGCAAAATTCGTCTCAATGATGTCTCCGAAATGTTCAATTGTTGAGAACGACGTTGCATTGATGTTGATGACGCTTCACGCACACTTTCTGCCACAGCAGCAATATTCTCGGGTGTACGCACTGTTTTTGGCTTTTCACGCTTTGGTTTATCGATGAGGATGCCAGTTTCTTTCCCTTTTTTCACAAGATAACGAACATACGGACCATAATCGTTCAGCGGAAGGATAAAACTAATTATCTGTCAAATCAGACATGAGCTAAGTGTTACCATTCACGAAATAAGCACTTGTTGAAAAAAAAAAACTTTAGATGGCGGACCCTTTATGAAAAAACACAGAAATTAATTTTTTTTTTGCCAATACTCAATTTAATATCGAAATACAATTTTAACTTACCTTAATATTTGCCATTTTATTCGTCAAAGTATTCCATTTGAATCGAGCAGTTTTTTGTTTTGTTTTTTATTTTATTCCAATTTTTTATAATTTTCCCACAATAATTTATTAATTTTTACATTTTCATCGATGTATCTTCCAACTGATAAAAAGAAGATATTTTAAAATACTACTTTGATTTTCCCCCCAAAGAAAACTTAATGATATTGCCTTAATATCTTCCAAATGCTTATTGGGATATAGAAGTGTTTATATGAGTATTAGTAGAGTATGTATATTTTTACTACTTGTAAGCCTTATAATGGTTTTCGTTAAGCTAAAGTGGTAACAGATGATTATATATAAAGTATTGTGTGTTTGTGTGTGTGTGTAAGTATAAATGTCATTTGAACTACTTCGAGTTAAGTGTGTGTGTGTTGTATGCGTTTGTATTATTGCCACTAAAATGTTAAAGATAAAATGTTAATGATTACATTTTATTGCTGATGGCCTAAATTAAATGTCATGATGTTTTGTTGCGTTTAACACAATTTAAGCAACTTAATCGTTTGTAATTTTTGTTTGTTTGTAAGTATTTTTTATGGTGATTAGGATTTATCGGGTGTTTTTGGAGTTGAATTTAAATAATTTTTATGTTAGAGAGATTATTCACAAACAAACTGGAAGATAAAATTGTAGATAGTTCATTTATTTTTAGCTTTTTATGGCCAATTTAAGTGAGGAGTTCTACACTCTGGGAACTTCTGCTTTAAAAATATGTAGTTTTTTTTTTTTTTTTTTTTAAGAGAAGCAACACTCAGGAAATTCTTCCTATTAATTAATGTGTTGCTTTCTTTGGAAAGGGGATAGTGGAGAGATGAAAGGTGGTGAAAGATGAAGGGCTTCAAACATGACAACACTGTAATTGCGCAAGTAGATAAGTCTTAGTACAGTTGTTGCTCGCCACCTGATGTAGAGTTGGCGAATTTATTGAAGCTTTTTGTTTCATAGCCCTGATTCATTATTTTACTTCGGTGGGGTTAAGTGCTATGGGAACACCGAAGGTGGGCTCAGGATACATATAAGTGATAGAAAACTCATACATATTGTTTTTCTAAATTGATGTTGTCGTTACCGGGAATCGAACCCGGGACCATCTGTGTAATAGTCCAACGCGCTAACCATTACACCCACAGCGCCCACAAGTTTATTTAACAAAACAAACCACATCAATTGACTATTTTATGATTTTACATTCATTTTTTACAGTACTTTCTGTTATTGAAAAAATAAAAAAAATGTTTGTTATTTTTTACTAACATGTAGTTTAATTTTTACTACAATTGTTAGTCATTTTTTGAACATTAAAAAACAAATGACAATGTTAGTTAAATTTACTGAATGTACGTCGTAATTTCTTTAAGTGAAATTCCATTTGTTTAACTACATTTGCAGTGGTCTTCACCTACATAGTATTCTAAGTGTAGTACTTTTGTATGGGGCCCCAAAATAAAAGTACTAGAAATCCAGACTTAAATTGACCTTAAAAAGCTAAAACTAAGTGAATTATCTGAATAATCTCTCTAACAATAAAGTATTTAAATTCAACTCCAAA
>CM037854.1:127378915-127441059 GCA_021234595.1 Delia radicum
CTAGGTCACTTGCCAAGTGATTTTTTCGGTGTAGCACAGTGTTATTATTCTAAAATCATTGTCAACGGCGTTTTGCTTTTATCCCCTAAACTAGGCAATAAACTGAATTTTTTTAATACCTTTGTTGCTTTAATTTTCAATTCAAATTTTATTGCAAACAAAAAATCGTTAAGTTAACTTTGAAAAAAATATGTTACACACACCAAAATGTAAAAATGTTTATGGAAACAAAAGTTTGTTGTTGTTTTTTTTTTAGAGATAATAGTTCTTTAGTGACAAAAAATTAAAAAATGAACTTTTTTAAAGTAAACCACAAGTTGTTGTTTAACATGATGTTGTCACCATTTAAACGCACACAAACACATTGAAATCCTTACACACACACTCTTAACACTTTATAAGCTATTGTTTTTAAAGAAACAATAAAGACTTTTGGATAAACATTGTAGTACATTATGTGTGTGTGTGTTTTATATAGCGAACAACATAAAATTAAACATATGGAAGGTGGAAATAAGTGAGTGAAAACAAAAAAACTGTAACTGCAACTTCACGTGCTATATGGTGTGCAAACATTACATGCACTCTTTAATTTATATTGTATTTTTGCCCTTTTTTTGCAAGCCCCCATCTACACGTATGTACCTATAGAATTAAACAAGTTAAGTATTGTGCAAACCTTGCACCTTTAACAAAAAAACTACATATTTTTTTTGTTTAAAATGTTCAGCTTTTTATATAAAAATAAAACTTTCCACACTCTCTAGGTAAGGACTAGAGATGTGAAAGAATTTATTGTTTATTTTAATTTTAAGGATGAAATAAATAAATAATAGCTAATATGTTTGATTTGCTTTATTTTTGTAAATAAACGGAGGTTGAAAGCTTGTTATAAATTGAAAATAACATAAAAATAATCTCGATGTATATAAAAACTAAAAACTAATATAACTGTAAAAAATATTACTTGAGCCAGAGTACAAACTAAAAACTTTTTATATAAATAGAACATTTTTGGTCTTCAAAGTTTAGTAACGTCATGATGCTTGTTAGGAAAGACCTAAACACGTGCTTGATTACTAAGAAGACAAGAATGGAACAAAATTGATTATTTTTGTTAAAGTTCTGCCTATTATGGAGGCTCTAACTTTTCTAAAACTTCGGGTTCTGATTAGAAATTTAGCCAGATCGAAATACTAGTATCAACCTAGCTAATATGTTTGATTTGCTTTATTTTTGTAAATATACTTAGGTTGAAAGCTCGTTATAAATTAAAATAAAAAAAAATATAATATTTACTGTAGACAAAGAATTTATTTTTTAAAGTTCTGTTATAAAACAACCCGTATCATATGAATATATGGGCTATTCTCAAAAATATTTAAAATTGTATTTTGTTTTTTTTTTTGTATGGTACATTAATAAGATTTTACACGTCAAATGCATTTGAAAGAAATCCGTTCGCATGAAACCCTTTCTGCAAGGTGTGCAAAGTTATGGCGGTTTTAAGTTTCAAATTAAGAAATTTCTAAAAGTTGAATTTTTTATTGTTATAACATTGTTTTAAATTTTTGGAGCTTTTATAAAAATTTACTCCCCTATTTTGTTATTTCCAAAAAATCGTTGTCAAATTCTGTGGTGATACAAAAATATTTTATTTTTGACTTAAATTCGCGGTTCAGGAGATATTTAAAAATGATAACTTGTTTTGTATGTAACGTAATCAGTTGAGGAGAAAATGAATTTTCTACAAGATATTTCCAACTAAGTGCAGCTTTTTAACATTATGCTAAAAATCATTCGGTCAATAAAATCTTTATTTCTCATAACTATTTAATGATCCCAGGTTTTGAGTTAAAGCATTGACAAAACGTACAAATGATGTTAATTTTCATCAACATTAACAGTGTTGACGTGCCGGAGCTAAATTTTTTTATACGATCAAAAAGAAGTTATATATCACATACAAAATTAGATCTCATTTGATATAGATCAATATTTATTCTTATCCAAATTTATCTCAAAATTGACGCATCTTGAAATAACCGATTAGACCGATCCCTCAAAAATATTACAGGAATAAATTATATCAAATTTGATCTTAAAATTGGAGGATCCAATAATATCTAATTTAAGATCACAAAAGACCCAAATTATCGCATGGGATCTAATTTGATGTATTTAGATCCAAAAAATAACACATATTTGATGGAGCGAGATTAAATTGGATTTACTTCAATCCCATGGCATATAATCTATATATATAAAGCTCATTTTCTGTTAGTTTGTTTGTTCTCTATACAAATTTGCAATTCTCAACGGATTTATCTCAAATTTGGCATGAATAATCCTCCGACCTCAACTTAGATCGCAGTATAGTTTTCATCGACCACGCCCACTTCTACCCTACTTTTGACAACAAACAGGCGTTTGTATTCGAAAAAAACGAAAAAAGTTAAAAAAAAGTTTAAAAAAATTTGAATTTTACATTTTTTGTCAAAAGTAGGCGTAGAAGTGGGTGTGGTCGATGAAAACTATACTACGATCTAAGTTGAGGTCCGAGGATTATTCATGCCAAAATCCGTTGAGAATTGCAAATTTGTTTAGAGAACAAACAAACAAACAAACAAACAGCAAATGAGATCTATATATACCACCACCGAAACGATAACACAACGGCAACATAGACTTGAACAAGACCGACTGCAACATGCGCAAATAAGGCACAGGGACAATCACTTAAGGTAGCGGGTATTAACCTAGAGTATCTATGTTTCTCACATGGCCCTAGAAACCTCTACATATATGGCCCAGACGGTAAAACAAAAAACGTTGTCCTAATGCTTTAAAATAAATTCGGCACACATTCGATTGAAAAACAAAAACTAAAAACTTATTTCATAAATTTCAAATGGAATCTTTAATTTCAAGTTTAACGTTAAAATTCTAACTGATTCTGCAAAACCCAACAGAATTAAGTCGTCTATTTCCTAGCTTAAAATTTTTTCTGCATTCAATAATCACAGTTGACCCGGGAAACACCGGGCACTTCAGCTCGTTTTTAATAAAATTAAAAAACAAAAAATAATTTAGACATCTGACCTATATATAGAGCAATTCCATATGGAAACGATCAAAATTGGCAAATTTTTGGACGACCCCTCTCCCGATTTTAAAATAAATAGTCTCAATCGATTGCCCAGCAAAAAATAATGTACCTACATATTTTTTTTTTTTTTTATAGTGACTGGTTTAGTGGTGGTGTGCACCACTGTCATGTGACAAAATTGAAGAACTCTTCATAAGGGACCTCATTGAAAGTTGTTTTAAAAAAAAACTACTAAAGCGATCGCAACGAATGATAGCTCGTTGGAAAGGTATTGAATCAGGCTTTAATTGAAAAATAAAATTTTCCTAATTTTTCTCAAAAATTTACCTTTTTCCCATGAAAATTAAATTTTCCCATGAAAATTAAATTTTCCGATTATCCACAGAAGCTCCTAAATTTTCCGGCTAATTTTGTTTTTTTTGGATTCCTCATAATTTTTGCTTTAAGAATCAGTAATAAAAAAATGGGCACCGACTTCTTGTTTGGACAGGAGAAGAGCATTTAAGAGACCACCTTGTTCTCATTGTTTTTATATTTTTTATAATTGAATTATTTTTAATTATTTAACAAGAAAAATTAGGAAAATTTTATTTTTCAATTAAAGCCTGATTCAATACCTTTCCAACGAGCTATCACTTGTTGCGATCGCTTTAGTAGTAAACAACTTTCAATGAGGTCCCTTATGAAGAATTCTTCAATTTTGTCACATGACAGTGGGGCACACCACCACTAAACCAGTCACTATAAAAAAAAAAAAAAATATGTAGGTACATTATTTTTTGCTGGGCAATCGATTGAGACTATTTATTTTAAAATCGGAGAGGGGTCGTCCAAAAGGTGATCGCTTTCATATGGAATTGCTCTATAATTATGTGTATATACACAAGAATATATAATTACATCTTATACTCATGGAAAATATTAATTTATATATATATTTATCTTTGTTAATAGTTAATCTTATGACATATATGGAATCTTGCACAATTCTATCTTACATGATTTAATGTCACATTTAATTATATCTTAAGCTGTATAATACATACGGCACCATATAAAAATATATCTTAAATCACCTAAAAAGGTTATTTTATAAGACTGTATAAATTATTATATCTTAAATTATATAGCTTATATGTTATGATTGCGTATTATGTTATATATGATAATGTATTATTATATATGACAATAGATCTGCCATATGTTATTATGTATGGCATATATGTTTAATATATAATTTTATAAAGTTCAATATAAAAAAATCTATCGTTACATATGCTACCATATAAAAACATGTAATAATATATGGATATGCATGACACCACATATCATAATAAGATTTAACATGAAAAGCATAAGATAGTATATCTTTTTTTTAATCAGAGAGACAAAAGAGTCAATTTTTAAACACACTGTTGCTTTTAAACATATTTTGAGGACGATCAATTCTATGCGTTTCCACTATTATTTCTAGGTTTTTAAATTTGTCAACATCATTGTTTGCATAAAACAAATTATGCAATTTTTGCACAATTTTCAAAAATTTCAAATAAATTTTGAATTTAAATTTTTTTATATGCTACTCTGATTTTATGTTTTAAAATCGCAAAAAACCTAAGTTCACTCAACAAACTGGCCTATTTACAGTCAAACAGCGAATGTTCCATGCAAAAAACTGCTTTTTTAACAAAATTCACGCTCATGTTATTCAGCTTTTGTGACGGTCATACTATTTATCTGTCAACGAAATATGCCATCAACTGTGCATAATTACAACATAAATGAGCCATTGTTTTAAAAATTTTGTTCCAGAGGCGTCAGTCACCGGTAAACAAACACCAACAACTTGAAAACAAACAAAAAAATTTGGTTTCAATTTCAAGTACCTTGTATTTATTTGTTAGGTGATAAGGTACATGTTGAATCTATCTCTCAAGTGTAAGGAGATTGTGTAAAATCAAATGGAATTCAAAAGTAGAAAAACTCAAAAAAAAAAAAAAAAAAGAACAAAAAAAGTGAGCTTGCTTCAAACGATTTTTTAAAATTGTTCAACTTTGCGTAACGATAACAATTAGAAATATCGACATATGGCTCTAACATTTTCCACTCTTACTAGTCAAATTTTTTTTTAATCTAGGCAGCTTTTTGAAAATCTAAAAATAGCGAAAGTTATGGAAAAAAACTATCAGTTTCAAAGGATTTAAAAATGTTTGACATAAACCCATACACTTGTTTCTTCAGTCGACACACACATGCACATATTATGTATATTACGATGTCCCTTATAAAGCGATTTGTCGATTTTAGTTTATTATTGCAAATGGTTACAAATGGAAAAAATCGTTTTTTTTTCTTTGAAAACGTTAACCCGTGCCGAGTTTTAAAAATTTTAAAAATCCTAAATTCCAAATTTATTTATTCAATAAATATAGTGAAAATCAGATGTGGTTTTGGACTTCATCGGATATCACTAATTCACTTTAACCTCGAATCAAAATGAACCGCCAAATTTCATAGAAATGCAAAATCGTGTTTTGCTTAATTTTAAAGGTTTTTTAAAATGTCTAATTTGCAGATGTCGATTTCTATTTTTATAAAAGTTGTTATCTAAGAAAAAAAATAAACTGAAAAAACTATAATTTGTGTTTGTGTGTGTTTAGCGTCGTCATTCCAGTACATTTTATAAAAATTGATTATTTTGACAAAAATTGAACAACATTTTAAAGTTTTTCCTAAAGTTTGCATAATTTTCGGAAAAATTTAATTTTATTTTTACTTTTATTTACAAAATTGTATCCCTTAGTGGCTTGGAGACAAAAATGACCCATAAAACTTAATATTACAATGGCTGCAAGTTTTCAAAGCTTTTAAGTTGATCAAAAAAGTTTTCACAAATTTAGAGAATAAATTCATTCGGATTTTGATTAAATAACGGGGGTGAAACGTTTCATCATATTGATGAAATTGTTTCATAGCTCGTTTGTCATCAATTATTCATCTTATTTAAGTTTTTATAAATATGATAAGAGTTTCACAAAAATGTATGACAAACGTTTCATATAGACCTTCATTATTTCATAAAAAAGTTTCATACACTTTGTGAAAAGAAATTTTTCTTTTTCGTTGAAATCATTTGCAATTAAATTTTATAAAACTCCAAAATACGAGAAATTATTTAAAAATGGAATATTATTTGAGTTGCTTTTAATTTTAAATAGAATTTGAATATAATTTAAAATTTCGGAAGTTTAGTTGATGTTTTTTAAATTGACAATTAAATTTTTTAATTTCAAATGGAAATTTTAATCATCCATTGATATTCTTAACATCAATTGATATATAAAAATTCCATACATACTAATTTTAACTTTTTTTGGACCTTAACTTAAGGTTAACAAATTTATTTGTATCCTTTTTTTTAATTATGGCACCTAGAGCCATACATTTTTTATGGGTATTATGAATGTTGGTCATAATTTGTTAATTTGTGAGAAAATTTTGTTTTTTTTAGTATTCATAGTTAGTAGGTTGATTTGCCATTTTAGACTCCCATAGTATCTCAAATAGATCGAGAGGGAGTCATATTTTATTAATCTAGAAATAAAATGCAATTTCCTTTCGTGTGGTACCCACACTTATATGTTCCTAGGCGTAACGGTTTTTGGCGCCTGGGGACCAAGGGGCCTCAGCCCCCTTAACCCATGGTAAAAAAAATTTTCTTTTTTAATTCTAAATGGGGTCACATGCTTTTAGTTTTGTTTTTAATAAATAATTTAGGGTCTGCAACTTATATGTTATGAACAAAACAAGTAAAATGTGTAAAAATTTGGATAAAAATCTTTTACCCCTTCTACATTGGATTCATTTCACGTCGGTGACGTGAAATGAAACATGTAAGGACCTGTCAGTAGATAAAATCTGCTTTAAATTAGCGGCTAGAAAGCTTTTTTAATTAATAAATAAACATTGCACGGTTTTTTGTTTAACAAAAACAAATGAGATTGAACTTGAACTTGAATAATCTTGCTCACATCATAATTTATGATAAAAGATCGAAAAATAAACTTTTGGTTTTAATTTTTTAAAATTTAAAAGTAAAACATTTGAATCTTTAAAATTAATTAAAAGAAAAACACATTTTTGCATTTTTATCAAATTTGTTGTTTATTTTTGATTGCTGACTAAAATGGGCTAATGTTAACCGATGAAGTCAGAATTCTATATCTGAATAATTTTGACTATATTAAATGAATAAATTAAATAAAAATTTAAGTTTCCTAAATTTCAAATTTTGGGAATTTTCAAGTTTTGGAATATCAAAATGGGATATTTTCAGTCGAAATTCGGCACGGGTTAACGTTTTCCCAAAAAAAAATCGACTTCTTCGATTTGGAACTATTTTTAATAAAAATGGATGTATAATGACACAACGTTTTTTAAGGGACACCCTAATATACATACTTGTGTCTTGTGTGGACACACACATTTACATTGTGTAGAGAATGTGTGATTTAATAGTTTCCAAAGTTAAATTGTAAATGCAAGTTTAAATTTTTTTTTTTTTGCACCAGCAACAGTTGCAACATCATGTTTCTATCATTCTTTTGTGTGAGCATGTGGAAAGAGTGTCTTTTATTGTGGTCCTGAACGTCTATGTGGTAGTGTCATGTTGCATTAAATTTCATTTCTTTTACTTCGCTCTACTACCCTCATCATATGCCGTTTTTCTTTTACACTCTAAGAATACTTTTTATAAGTCAGGAAGTGTATTCGCATGGTGTATTATAGGTCGTATACTTATTGTTTAATATTTGTTTTTATTTTATTTTGTAGTATGAGTATGGAGTTACACACATTTAGTACACTCAGAATATTGTTACAGTAACTACATGTAGACCACTCGTGTAGTAAACAGTAGTAGTTGTTTTAACTGCTTTTGTAGTATTTTTTCTATGAAAAAATGAAAAAACGACTAATTTAGACAGTCATTTCAATAAATAGCTAACCACAAATATTAGTATCTCAGTATCAGTTGTTTTGAACATTTAGTTTAGTATTTTAATAAACAACTACCAAAACTCCTTTTTGACTACATTTGAAGTCATTTTTAGTTAGTCCTACCTTCTAAATTTCCTGAGTGTAGATGTTTGTGTATTTGTGTGTTTTTTTTATGGAAAAAGTTCTATTCTAAAGTCATTGTTTTCCCTTATATTTTTCTAACTTGTTTAACATGCCAGTTTGTGGCACTTTTGAGTGCCACTTATTTTTTTGCTAAAAATACATTTGGGGTGCAAGAATTTGTTATCTGATAAATTCAATTGTTTGTTTAAAGTTGGTTGTGTTCAAAATTAAAGAGTTTGATAGCAAAAAAATATAAATATTTTTTGAATTTATAATGGAAAAATCAAAGAATTTTTATTTACTTAGATGATTGTATTGATTTTGTTTCAAATAATGTGAAATTTAGGATTTTATTGTTTGAATCATACTTATATAGAGAATATTAGCAAATTGTTAACAAATAATTGTTTTAACTTTAATAACAGTGTGCTAACTACACTGCAAAATCACTTTGCAAGTGATCTTGTGTAGGTTGTAAGTAAGGTTGTAAAACCGGTTTGAAAAGTTTGCAATATACCATCAAGTTTTGAGATAACGGTAAAAGAGTGTTTTTGCCGACTGGCGCATTTAAACATTTTTAACTCACACGGGGCGTATCCCGACCCGGGCCGGCAGATCTTAATGAACTTCGGATATATTGTAGAGATACAAATTTAAGGGACCCGCGAAAATTACGCCATTTTACGTTTCTTTCGGTTTACTTCGTTTTATTAAAAGTATCTATAAACAAATTTGATATCAAGGTTTTTTGAAGGCACATTCAATGGTTTACAAATTATCAGGCGTTTTATTAAAAAATTTTAGTTGTATTAAACTTATATTTACGCGACTTTCCCCAAAGAGACTTTTTTCCCAATATTTTAAAAATGTGGCAACTCTGGGTCCACTATATAACCAATATTGGTATCAAAATGTTTGTTTTCTTGAGTACTTTAACCCTGCGTACAAATAAATAAAGTTTTCGTAAATTAAAGTAGTAAATTCATACAAAAATAAAAGAATTTTTAACACTACTTTTTAACACTTAAACGTGTGATAGGGCAGCTAAAAAATTGCCAAAAAAAATAACACTGTAAAGTACGTGAAATTGACACAGCAAAATCACGGGACGTAAACCTAATTTTGAGTCGTTTTAAGAGATTAGTGATACAAATATATATTTCACTTTTAAGTTTGCATTGACTCAATAAATTTTTTTATATAATTTTTGCGATTTTGATGCATATAAACTTAAAAATTATATATCTATTAATATCTATTTTGGCCTAATATTTCAAAACGGAGTATACCACGGGATTGTACACATCAAAATTAGGTATACGTGTTCCGGGGTCATTTAAAAAATTAAAATTTGGTCTTACGGTGTAGTTTTTCAACCAGTTTTATACTAACAAAATCGCCATTTTAGATACCGGGTTTTCGGTTACCTCAAAATTAACCCTTTTTAAGAAATCGGGTTTCGGTTTATCGTTTGTGGAAAAACCGGTTGAACCGGTTAATTTTCCAGAATTAAAAAAACATATTTGACATCGGTAAAGCGGTTAACGGTAACGATTTTATATTATTTTTGAATTGGTGTTTTAAGGATAACGTTATTTTAGAAACAGTACTTCAATGATAAAGGTATTTTGGCTATTGCGTAAACGATATTTTAAGTTTAAGGGTATTTCTCGAGTACTGCAACGATGCATACAAATTGATCTGAATTTTGTTATCTCAAGGCATTTATACAAAAATGTAATAAATGTCGACCGGGAATAAATGTCGACCCTGTATTAGAAATAAATGTCGACCCTGTATTAGAAAACCTTAATTTGACAAAGTTATGCCACTTTTGCTATATATACGAGTATACAAAGTGGATTTTGTTTTTTCTAATGCAAACTAATGCATTAGTGCTAAGGAAGAAGAGGCGAACTCGTGTGAGAGTGAGATCGAATAATTCCCGACACAGATTATCAATTACAACTATTTTTGTGTTAAAAAGTTAACTTTTTTGGATCAAGTTAGTTGTCTTTTAAAAAGTCGTTAGATTATGTGTATAAAATATAAGCAACATCGGATCATTAGTTTGTTTACAAATGGACTTTGAACAAAAAGTGAGGGCAATAAAAGTAGAATTTTTCCAAAAACATTAAATTTTGTATTAAAAAAATATAGATAATTGTCCAGAACTCAGAACAACCAAATGATATTAATATTATTTTTAAATTATTGATGAAGGCTACAAAACAAATTCCCAACACTGTCACATTTTTGGAAATGGTCTGTTCCCATCAATTAGGGCACTAAAGATGCCAAAAAAAAACTTTATTACTCACTTTTTGTTCAGATTCAATTTGTAAGCGAAATAATGAGCCGTTTTCTTTCGGTCGCGTTAATATTTTACACACATAATCTGACAACCTTCTTAAAAGTAATCTGACAAGAAAAAGTATCATACACAAAAGCAGTTGTAAGTGAGAATGTATTTCGGGTTTTTTCGAGCTCACTCCCTATACAGAAAAATCACCATTGACAAAGTAATTTGTAACCGATTTCAACAAATGAATTCTAATTTAACTCAGGAAAAAACTTAATTTATGAATATTATTGTTTTAAAAAGCAGATTCGAAAAAAGTTGAAAAAGTTAAAAAAAAAATGAAAAAATTATCATATATGAGTCATTCCATGTCAGACCGAACACCTTTTTTACAACATCTCTTTCGATTTACTTTAAATTTGCCAGACGTACTAAACATTAAAAAATATTTTACCCGTGTTTCCAGAAAAAAATTAAAAATTTTTTTGAAAGTGTTATGGGCAGTTGTAAATCGTCAAAAGTTATCCGACATGACAACATTTAAACTGATGTTTTTCTAAAACTAGTGAATGGATAAAGTTTAATACCTTATTTTAAAGGTATTTTAACTTTCTTTTAAAAATATTTTTTTAATTTATGTTTTTTATTTTTAAAATTTGTTTTTTTTTTACTTATGTAATTTCTGTTTTCCACCATCTTCGAACAAGTCAAAAATCTGAAAAAAAATATTTTCTTAAAGCTCAATATAAATTTCAGAATGAAAGTCGAATGGATTCTATTTTTTTCCATTGTAATACCACGAAAAATTATATTTTCAAGTAAAACATACAAAAAAATTCTAGCTGCACATAGAAAAAGCAAAACAAATAATGCTCAAGAACAATATGAATTTGTTAGCGTGTGTGTTTGCATACATGCATGCATTAACATTTTTGTTAACACGCATGAAAATATAATGTTCACATACAAAATGTAATTTTTCGTGGTACTACAATGGAAAAAAAAATCGGAAAAAATATAATACATTTGACTTCCATTCTGAAATTTACAGGAATATTAAGGTTATATTGAGCTTTAAGAAATTATTTCTTTCTGATTTTTCGACTTGTTCGAAGATGGTGGAAAACAGAAATTAAGTAAAAAAAAACAAATTTTAAAAATAAAAAAATAAGTTTAAAAAAATAAAAAAATATTTTTAAAAAGAAGGTTCAAATAAGGTATTAAACTTTAAAATCCATTCACTAGTTTTAGAAAAACATTAGTTTAAAAGTTGTCATGTCGAACGATTTTTCACTATTTTGACGATTTTCATTCAAATGCACATAACTTTTTAAAAAAAATATTTAATTTTTTTCTGGAAACACTTGTGAAATGTTTTTTAATGAAGAATACGTACTAAAATTTTGAAAGAAATCGAAGTTAATTTTTAGCAAAAATCGTACGGTCTGACATGGAATGACTCATATATAGAAAAAGTACCATAACTTCCGTTTTAACAAACGATGGATCAATTTACTCAGGAAAACAATAACTATAAGAATATTGTTGTTTTAAAAGAAGCTTCGAAAAAACCTCGTAGAAGTTGAAAAACTTTAAAAAAAGGGTTTTTAACTCATTACCAGACTATTTACTCGCTACATCCCTAAAGTAATCGATTCAAATACAAATGCATTACAATTTACACAAAATAATAGGTAGCGATTATCCTCTTGCTTACAAAAGAAAACGCATGATAATATGTAGGCATGCACGTAGCTAGGGATTTTGTTTCGGGGGGGGGGGGGGGGGGGGGGGGGGGGGGGGGGGGGGGGGGGGGCTTTTCGATTTTTTATTTAGATTTTTTATTTTGATTATATATTTTTTTTTTGCACACTAGAGTAACAGCTTTTTTTTTTTTTTTTGTTTGCTAATTTTTACCTACACAGTCATGTATTAATAATAGAAATCGCATAAAGTGCATTTCCTTAAAATGCATTTTTTCATTTTTTACTTATTGTGTTCATTATTTTGAGAATTTTGATGTATATATCGCAAAACAACGCTTTAATCTGTTTGATCACAATCCGCGAAACACGTCAAATTTGAAAACGTTTGTGTACTTTAAGTTGGATATGCATCGTTATTGTCTAATTACGTTAAATTTTTAGCTAAATATTAATTTTTAGTTTAATTAAATAAAAAAAGGATTATGCAGAAAACTTTTTGAAAACCGCGAAAAATAAAATTACTTTATATTTTTATGTGCTAGTATACGTCTAGGGTAGCTAAAAATTGATAAATGTAAAAAAAGTAAAAAAGTTTCAACTTCTAATTACCCGATTAAAATTAATATGATGCTTTATATAATCATACGAAATTTAATATGAGTCTTAATACAGTTTTATCCGAGAAATGGGCATAATAATTAAATAGCATCCGAATAATGACGCGATACAATTTAATACGATTTTATATAGCGGTATAAATTTATATCTATCCAGTTTTTGATTGTAAAACGTCATGAAAATTCGAAATATCTATTAATCCTTTTAGACTTTAGCCGCTTGCAAAAGGTTTACAACTTTATAATTTGTAACAAATTCCATAGCATTTGGAAATTTTATTTATAATAAAATTGTGTTTTTTAAATATGATATAATATCAAAATATATATTATTTTACAATGTCTAGGTATATAAATATAACGTAATTATTAATTGGATTAGTTTTAGCGTATTCAAAATGCAATATACTTATACGCAACTATATATGACATTATATTAATTTTTTTCTACGAAATTAATTTTATATATGAATTTATATAATTATGTCCGGTTAAATCCACTGGCAGACAAAACCTTTGTATTATTTTAAGCAAACGTTTTAACTTGGGAAATTAAAGATTTATAACCGTCCAAAAAACAAATTAAAAGCAAATATCCTTGCCTGACACTTACAAGGAAGCTTTTCCGATGGGTTCCCTTTGAAATTAAAGGTGATAAAGCAGCAAAAATATATGGAAAACGTATCTATTTTTTAAATTGGTGGTGAAATTTAACACATCTTTGTATGAAAATATGTTTAAAGTTTAGGAAATTTAGACTTATTTAAAAACAGCGTTAAAATGCTCGAAAAAATACACATTTTGAAAACCATTTTGACACTAGGTCATGGACCCCGGCTGCCACTTATTTGAATTATTTTAACAAATTATTCACTATTTTTTCCCCTTTTTCATATATCCGACTTTTTATAAGATCGGGGGCTATACTTCATGTCTTGTATTAAAAAAATCGTAAATTTTACAAGCAAGCGTGATTTTAGTCTGAAAGTAATAATAATAAAGAAAAAATATAAAATTGGAAAATTTAAAATATACCTGAATTCGCCTAGTTCTTATTTAAACTAAATTATGTATTTCCAATTCACTTTGATTTATATTTTGGACAATTTCAAACGCTTTTCAAATTGTCTTTAATCAATTTTTTAAATAAAAACCCTTTAAAATGTCTAAAAAACTACATTGTTATAACACAAAGACTGGTTTAGCTGTGTTTAGACGCGATTAGGGGGTTTGGGTATAAGTAAAACGCACTTCATTTGTCACTTTTAAATTTGTTATAAAATATATACATATTTATTTATAAGTTTTTTGGGGTTGAACGTTTTTAATTCACAACAAAGTTCTGAGTTTAGGTTTTAAAATGTATCCTTAGAATTATGATTTAACTTATTTATAAAATTTAATTAAATATAATTTCACGGGTATTGCTGTATTGATGAGAGATAGTTAAACAGTGAGAGATCTATTTTGCGCCCTAATAGTTGTCACCAAGCATCTGCATGAAGTTGGCTGCAGTTGCGCATGCCAACAACTGTTGTGATTGACATTAAGGGGGCGTTGGCAGTTGCAGGGTTACCATTGTTCACTGCCGTGAACAAGCTGTTTGATTTAAAAATGTCGCATTTCAAGTCTAAAAAAAATTGAAAAAATTTGAGTCACATTGGACCAAGTTAAAAACATTATGCATATCGATCAAAGTTTGAGGCTTAAATTTGTTTCAAAAAATTAAAAAAATAAAAAAAAAATTAAAAAAATAAAGTAAAAAAAATACTGAAAACTATGTTACCAGATGCGTGCTTAGCAAACCAAATGTAAATAAAGGGATTGCACTGTAAGTAAAGTAACGACTTTTACGGCACAAGTAAACTTAATTTTGAGTCTTAGTGGTATCTCCATTTTAAAAGATTGTGTCACAATACACAGAAAAAATCATTGTCAAAAAAATTTCAATTAGACTTTTGTTCGATTTCAAACTTACTTTCAATTAACTTTTTAATTGAAAATGAATTTGGTATAAAAAAAATTTCAGTTTTTATAACGTATGATAACAACACTGAAACAAATGCAAAAATTTTAACAAGTCGCCAAAATTAAAAAAATCAGTAGAAAATTCGCGTTTCTTTAATTTTGGTGATTTTTTTAAAAATTTTTTTCGAATTTTGGCGTTTATTTTGGGAATTTTTTTAAATTTCTGAAATTTTGAGGCAATTTTTTTCAAATTTTGCGATTTTTTCAAATGGTCTCGATTTTTTTAAATTTTGGCGATTTTTTTTTACAATTTTGGTGATTTTTTTAAAATTTTATAATTTTTCCCAATAGTAAACAGTATTCAATTAAATTCTTAATAGATGTGAATAAAACTATATGTAATTGAAAATAATATTAACTAAATAGATACAAATTATTTTAATTGTAGATACAAATTATTTTAATTGCATCAACACGACCGAATTCAGTTAAACTTTTGCTAAATCAACAAATATTTTAATTAAAACTCAATTTTAGTTTTTTCTGTGTAGACATATTTAATTTTTAGTTTGCATTGTCTCAAACAATTTTTTGATTATATTTTAAGTCAAAGACTTCGAAATCTCTTATGAAATGATTTTATTTATTGCTTTTTGTCGAAAATCAACTCCAACAATGATAGCCGCCCATTTGCAGGCGATGTTTTCTAACGAAATTTTAAGATTCAAATCATATAAAACTATTTCCTATTTGATTCAAGTCAAAATAAATATTTTTATATTAAATTTATAAATAACATTGTTACTTTCTAACGAATTGTATTAAGTTTTTAAATTTGTCAAATCATTGGCTCTAGCCCCCAAGCCCCCCCCCCCCCTAGCTACATGCCTGTATGTAGGTATTACTTTTTAACATTGTGAACAAAATCAATGTAGCGAGTCTGGTAATGAATTGAAACCCTTCATTTTGCTGGGTTGTTATTTAAAACATGATGACGTATGAGTGATATAAATGTAGTGAACTAATATATAACGTATACGTCTTCATTAATTTTTATTTATATATTATTTTTAGATTAAAGAGTTTATTCAAAAACAACCATTTTTATAAAAGTTTAAAGCATGAGTAAAAACAGTGTTTTAAGAAAATAAATACCTTTTATATTTCGATATTTGAAAGTATCGGTAACAAAATATTAGTTTTTTAAGCTACACGCTGAAAAAAAAACGCAGAGTGGGAAATATGCCAATCTAGCACACAAAAATTAATAACGTTTAAACTAAAGTTTCGATATTACTAAAATTTAAGGGAAAATGATCACGGCTTCCATAAAAATGTCGTCAACGTCATGGTGGAAAAACAAAGGTTGCACTACAGAGCGCTAAAGTATCTAATTCTTAATTTCTCATAAGTCGTTGGCAATAAAAGAGTTTGGGGTTTCGATATACAGTGCACTCACGATAATGTGAACTAATTAAAACCGGGAGTGTTCACGTTTGTGAGCTGTTCACCTTTCCGAATGTCAAAAATTTAAGACAAAATGTATCAATAATGCCATAAGTTTAGACTAATTATACGTATTAAAATAATAACTGACATTTTATTAGAATAAAAGAAGTAAATGATTTATTAAGAAAATTATTTACATACATTTGTATGAAGATTTATGTAAAAATACTACATATGTAAATACGAAAAAACAACCTTTCAGCAATAAGTAAAAATAGCAACTAAAATAGTTTCTATGTATCTTCTGACCTTAATGACGTGAAACAGTTAAAATAGGAGAATCCCAAAACTTAGAAAAAATTTAATTCTTAATGTTTTTACGCATTTCCAACTAACACATTGACTTTTTTTCTGTTCACATTATAGGGCTTTCGTACTTTGTTCACCTTTTAGAGTAGTCAATGTAAAATAAAATGTGTTCACATTAAGCGGTGTTCACGTGTTGCAGTGTTCACATTATCGCGAGTTCACTGTATCTTATATTAGCGGTCTTTAATGATTGTAAGTGCATTTTATAACTTTTCGACGCACACATGCATTTTGGTGCAATTTTCAAAAAAAAAAATTTTGTGTAAAAACTTGTGTCTCCATATTGTCTGCATCTGAAACTACATTTATTTCATTAAAACGCAATAAAAAAATTTGTTTTTTATTTTGGTGCTCTGTAGTGCATCCTGTCTTTTCCACTACGACATTGAGGAAAATTTTATGGAAGTCGTGATACTTCTGATTAATCTCCCACAAATTTTATTAAAATCGAACCAGTAATTAAGACGTAATTAATTTGTGTATGCTAAATTGGCATTTTTTTTCACTGTGAAACGCCCTGCTGTAAATATAAATGCTAGTAATATACTTTGGGTTCGAAAACATTTCCGTTTTCCATGTTTCTAATATAATATCTCAGCACAATTATAACATCATTAGGCAAAAGGTCCGTCTGTTCAAAAAGTGTTGGACAAGCACTGGGGAAACAAAATTCCCAACGTTGGCAAAATGTTAGTTATTTTTGCCTGAAACCGGAACCATCGGACTACAAACTTTTTTAAATAAAGCATCATAATTTTTATAAAATAATTGCTTTGCCAGTGGTTAGACTTTTGAGCTGTTGTTAATTTCTGACTGAATAGCACTGGCAAAACACTTTTTCCCACCGTTGGCATAGTGGTCTCAGCCAATTCTTTGCCAATGATTTTTTCTGTAAGCCACTGAAATTATTGTAAAACAAATACTGTCAAAACGATTTCTGGAAACTCTTATAAAATAATTGCTTTACCAGTGGTTAGACTTTTGAACCGTTGGTAATTTCTGACAGAATAGCACTGGCAAAACACTTTTTCCCCAACGTTGGCATAGTGATCTCAGCCATTTCTTCGCGAATAATTTTTTTTAGTAAGCCACTGAAATTATTCTAAAACAAATGCTGACAAACGCTTTTTGGAAACACTGGTAAAGCGTCTTAAACAAATGTTCTGACAATAGTTTATTTTGAATTACTCGGTTAGCCGTGGTATAATAGTGCTTGATTTTTTGTACCACTGGCAGTTTCTGATTGGTAAGTTTTCTTGCAATTATGTTTGCCTGTAAACATATATATTTTTGTAGAAAGTGAAAAAGGTCATCCGCCAAAAATATATGTATATGTTTGGCTTCAAATATATATATATATATGTTTATTAAAAGCATGTCCCAAACATAATATCTAAAAAATTTTGAAATTGCAAATATATCTTTGTTTAGGTTTGAAAAAACATATAAATAATTACCTGCTAACATATTCAAAAGTGTATTTTTTCTGCGTATAGTTATGACATAAATCTATCTATATCTTTAAAAATATTCACTAAAAAGACACCGATTTTAATGAAATTTATATTAGCGATAAAAAAAGAAAATTTTTACAAATATTCTTATGCCACCTGCGTTTAATAGATACAAAATTGTGTTAAAAATATGTCAATATCTGATACTTTTTTTTGTTCTGTTTACAGTCCGTTGATGACTTTTATAAATCATTTTATATTTAAAGTCACATTCATTATTCTCTATTATATTGGTCTTTTGGAAATATTTATTATAAAAATTGAAAAAACAATTAAAAAAAAAATAATCTCTGTTTTCGAATGATAGTCATATACATGTTTGGTTAAATTTATGTATGCATATGAGGACGGATATTGTATTTGATATGCACAATTTGATTGATTGCTTCTTTATAAATAACTACATATGCCAATACATCGTTAGTTGCACTCTGGAACATTCAATTAGGAGCATATTCAATTCAATTTATAATTCAAATTTCAGAAATTTTTATTTCCGCGGATATTATTGGTCAAGCCCATTAAATGTGGATTTTTTAAAGGTTTTTATTCTACGGGTTGAAAATGAATCAATTAAAACATATTTGTAATATTTTAAATCTGTTTGGTCAAAAATAACAAATTTTTCGGAAGTAAATAGCCTTCCAAAAAAAAAATCCTATTACCCGATCAAAAAAGTTATATCGGAAATATCAAATCATATCTTATTTGATATAGAGCAATATTTATTCTCATCCAAGTTTATCTCAAAATTGGGGTATCCAGTAATATTCAATTAGATCCCTTAAAAATATTACTGAATTAAATTTGATCTGAATTTATCTCGAAATGGGCGTATCCAATTTGATATTAATTAAGATCCTAATGCGTCTCAAATTAACTTACAAGGAAAGTACCCACTTGATACATTCCGATTTCAATGAAATTCGGATGTGTTATAAAGAAAACATATCCAAGGTCGACCCGTTTTTTCTTTAGTGCCATATCGATGGTTTAGGGGCTAAAAAAATGGGGCGTCAAAAATAACACCATTTTTCGTTTTTTGCAGCTTTTCGGTATTTCTAACATAGGAACAATAGGCAAATGTGGTATCCTCGGAAAGGGATTTCATAAGAGTATCTACTGATATATCGCGTTTTTGTTATTTATATTTTGTTGTTGTTATTGTAAAGGATGTACTAATTTTTGGGTACACTCAGGGAACTTATGCTTTAAAAATATGTAGTTGTTTGGGTTGTAATACAGTTTCTTTATTTTTAATGTAAATGTCAGTCATTTGTAGAACAAATTAAATTTTTGACTAACCTTGTAGTTCATTCAAAAAAGAACCCACATCAAATGACTGCTTTATGATTTTACATTCATTTTCTACAGTTGTTCTTTGTTATTTAAAAAAATAAAAAAAAATAAATGTTTGTTTATTTTTTACTAACATGTGGTTCATTTTTACTAAAATTGTTAGTAATTTTTTGAACATTAAAAAACAAATGACAATGTTAGTTGAATTTACTGTTATGTAAGTCGTCCTTTCTTTAAATGAAATTTCATTTGTTTTTAACTACATTTGCAGTGGTCTTTACCTACATAGTATTCTAAGTGTACGTTATATGAAGATGTATACTAGTATCACAACCAAATTTTTATATGTAAATCCTTATTAAGTGGACACGTATTTTTTTTATATTTGGCGTTTTTCTCGTTTTTTCCAAAGTTACAATTTTAGTACTTTTCCGAAATCTCTGTGAAAAAAGTATAGTAGGCATTGTGCATCATATATCATATATTAGTATTTTAAAATAATATATATTTTTGTTTTTATTCTGTAAATTGAAGACATGTTCTCATACAAAAAGTGACAAAAAAAACGGTTCGCAGAGCTCTCAGAAAACCTCTAAAGTTACTAATTCGGAAAAAACGCGCAAAAAAGCCGAAGCATCCCGAATATAAAAAAAAATAAATACTTGTATACTTAATGTAATAAGGACTTTCATATATAAATTTGGTCTTGATAATAGTATACAAAGTATCTTCATATAAAGTATACAAAAAATTAGTGAATATTTTTACAACAAAACGCGAAATTTTTCAAAAACTAGATCGTCACCTAAAATGCAAAAGGACGTAACTAACATATTTACTTTTTTTACAGAAGAAGTAAAAAACTTTCACAGATATTTTAACAATATCATTAATAAACTGAAAGTTTTAATCATAGAACCAAACAATTTTGTGGAGAAATTATAATTTTGCAGTGCTTCATATTCACTCAATCCTACTTCAATATTTTACGGGGCAACCATAAAAATGCGCGAAAACAAAACACATAGGATTCGAACTTTATTTATAAAACCGCTATTTTTATCGTAGAAGTTCAAAATATTGTGTAGACATGTAGTTATGCCAACTAAGTCATAATTATCAATAAAACCGGTTTTGAAAACTATCCCAGGAAAAAATTACACATTCCAAAAAGAAGGTGATGCCCACACTTGCTTACATATCTCATTGCCAAATTTTGTAACTGCAATACCAAACTCATTCCAACGATAAAGTCAAAAAAGCAAGTAGTATTGTAATCAATTCTTTAAATTTAAACCAGAAAGCATGAACTCAATAACAAAGTAATTATTTATTTAAAAGAAAATAACAATGTTATTAACTTATATGTTTAACTTTTTGTAATCAAGAGTAATCATATACTTTTTCTGAATAAAAGGGCGTCATTGGAAGTAGTTCCTCATTTTGAAAAAAGAAGTTATACAATTTTAAAGAATTTATCTTATATATTTTTTCAAACAAGTTTTTATTTGCATTCGAGTAGGTAATCTAGTAAGGAATGCGTTCTGCCCAAAATGCTTGATTACAAACCCGCTTACCTTTTTGAAAATTTTTTGCTGGGATATTAGTTGCGCAATTTTGCATTTTAGGTGCTGCTCCTCTGAAATTCCTTTTCGAGTATACCACATTTGCTATTATTCCTATTTTACAAATATCGAAAAGTTGCAAAAAAAAAACAAAAAAATGTGGGCATTTTTGAATCCAGTTGTTAATCCCTAAACCATATGGCGTATCCGAATTTCATTGAAATTAGAGTGTATCAGTTGGAAAACTTTCCTTGTTTGATATAATTGGACCTAATTAGATCCAAAAAAATATGTAGTTTTTGGTGGATCGAATTATATATTTTGAGATTAGATTTACTTAAATCCCATGAAAAATTTAATTTTAAACAAATTTAAAAAAAAAAAATTTTAAAAAAGATTTAGTTATCAGGCGCACATAGAATTACCAAAAGTGTGAAGTGTAAAGCTGGCAAAGTGTAAAGACCACCGTGTTAAAAATTGACAAATGTGCAAGCAATATTGTACTAGAGTACACTATATTGTTTGCAAAGCATGTGTTTTGCCAGTACCACCAGCAAAATTCTTCGCCAATATTGTCTCTACCAATATAACAACAAATAAGAAGCATTACCTATTTTTACATTTTATTATATTTCCCTTCCAAAAAATTTGATTTTTCGAGGTCCATAAAATAGGCATTTGTTTGATCAATAATTTCATTGTTGGAGCTAAATCTCTTTCCACCGAGCCATTTCTTTAGGATTGGAAATAGGAAATAGTCACTGGGGGCTAAATCCGGAGAATATGGCGGATGTGCACACGTGCATTATCTTGATGAAAAAGAACTTTTTTCTTGGCCATATGGGGTCGTGCTTTTTTAAATCCTAGTTAATCGGTCCAATAAGTTGGCATAATATTCGCAGTTTATTGTTTTTTCCTTCTGAAGGTAATCGTTGTGGATTATCCTGCGTGCATCCCAAAAAACTGTTGCCATCACCTTATTAGCCGACAACTTCCCTTGGCCTTCCTCGGAGCCGGTTCGGCCGGAAAAACCCATTGTTTAGACTGCTGCTTGGTCGCACGCACTCTTCGATCAGCCAACACCATATCGTGGATTTTTCGACATTTTCGGGTGTATTGACCTCAGTTGGCCTTCCAGAACTTTCAGCGTCATTTGCACTTGTGCGACCACAACGAAAGTCAGTAAACCACTTTTTTACCATTGAAATCAATGGTGCTGAGTCCCCATAGTATTTATAAAGCTTTTCCTTGGTTTGATTGACGATTTTTTTTTTTACAAAAAATAATGTTTAATGGGCACTCGAAATTTACTTTTTTGCATTTTTAAAAAAATCCACGACGTTGTATGTTTTGAACAGCTGTTAAACACAATGTAAATGACGGAACTTGCTCAAAATTTGACAGTAGTCTATTAACAGGTGGTACTTGATGGGAACAGTGTTGCATTTCAAATAAGGGAAGTTCGTAAAGTCACGGACTTATTATTTTTCAAAATAATTAAACTTAAGGTATTATTAATTAAACTTAAAGTATTTTGAAAGCACAACATTTTTTGAATTACCAACGCTATGCCAACGTTTTGCCAACACTGTGCCGATTGCATTTTTCTGCCTGGGTATGTATGGGGCCGTATATAATATATATATATATTAGGGCGGGTCGATTTAATAATCGCCCAAAGCTCAGTGAAAATCGTATTCTAGGGATCAAAATAAGAAACTTTGCGGAATTAACCATACCTCTAAAACGAATTCTACTACCCCGAAACTGTTGACTTTTGTCCCGTAGGGTCAAGTTTTGAAAAATCCCACTTTGACCCATGTAGAGTGCCCCAATCGAGTCCAAATGTATGACCGACCCCCACTAACTTTGAAGGGCCGATCCACCCATGCTCGTGGCACACCCCCCTGGAACTCCCCTGGGGGGTTCCCCATACAAACATTTCAAAAAATCTCCATTTTTGGCACTTTATTTTATTATTTTTTATTTATTTTATTTATTTTTAATATTTTATTTATTTTTTCTCTTTAGAAATTTATTTAGTCAGAACATATGTAAATGAAAAAAATAATTTAACTTAGTAATAGAAAAGAAATAAAAAAAATTACTGTTTGAAGTCTTTTTTGCTTTCAAGTCTGGGCAATTTCGCACGGCTCTCTTATGTCGTCGCCATAACAGCCTCTACATTTTCCGGTATAACTCGTTTGGAAACGCTAGCTAGCAATTGAACGTGTCGTTCTGTTGCAGGTCGTAAAATAGGTTGTGTGGGTTTTTTAAGCCACCACAAGACACAGCTGCATGTCGTAAACTTACTTAAGCAAAATCGGTTACAGGTAGAATTGAGCATAAAATTATCATAAAGGATTTTCCAGAAGTAATAAAAGGCGCACTTGCTTAACAGAAAGCATAAAATTATCATAAAGGATTTTCCAGAAGTAATAAAAGGCGCACTTGCTTAACAGTATTTGTGGTCAGATTAACGTTTAATTTACATGTAAGTATTTTATGGGCAGTTTTGACAACAAAATCGGTTACAGGTAGAATTGAGCATAAAATTATCATAAAGGATTTTCCAGAAGTAATAAAAGGCGCACTTGCTTAACAGATTTTGTGGTCAGATTAACTTTTAATTTACATGTAAGTATTTAATGGGCAGTTTTAACAACAAAATCGGTTACAGGTAGAATTAAAATTACCATTTCATTTTTATTACCTCGTAGACCATATATAACGCAACAGTTTTTGTGAATGCATTAAGTCGTTGTGAAGAACTCAAAGTGTGAAGTTCTAATTTCAGATAAAAAAATATTTAAAAAAAAAAATCATTCCAAATCAAAAAGTTTACAATGAATCCACCATCCTTTACACCGCAAGATGAAGCAATAACAACATCAACAACTATCGAAAACCCAATGAGTCATATACCCAGGCATGATGTTACTGTTTTTGGTGTGTCTACTGATTTGACTGATCTTAATTTACCAACCCATCTGGATATTTTGAGATATTATTTTTACTTGAGCGAACAAAAAAAATTGCTCTATAAATCATTCACTATTCAAGTACAAGATAAGTTGATTGGAATTTGGAAAAAACTTGGTATGGAAATAATGCTGAAAAAAAGTGTATATAATAAATTGAATAGATTGCTTGTCAAATATCAAGAGCAAATCAAGAATAGAAACAAACACCAAGAATTTACAGAGTATGTAAAATCTCTGGAACAATTTTTTTCATTGGAACATGTAAATGCGATTTGAAGGCAGCTCCATGTGCATGCGGTTTGGTTCCCGAACGCCTCAAAGAGTTTATGCACGATCAACATAATCAGAGAAGACTAACAATGGATGGATTTGCGATGGAAATTGAAGAGCAAGGAGCAACGTCTATGTCATCAATGCCAACATACCAAGATCCCGATGATTCAACATACGCACCGCCACCGGTTCAAGAAGATTTGGATATAAGCACAAGTTCACAATACACACAGAGATACGATTGTTTTAACTTTGCCTTGGTATGTGACAGATTTGGTGTGCCTGATAGAGTAGCATCAGCAATGGGAACCGCTCTTTTCCAAGATTTTAAAATGAAAGATACCCATGGCAAACCTCTCATCATGGATAAATCGAAAGTTCGCCGAGAAAAAGAGAAATGCAGACAAGAAGTGCTTCGCAAACGGTTAGATGATACCAATTTGTTAGCATTTTCATTCGATGGCAGAAAAGATGATACTTTAACGAGAGATGCAATTGATGAGAAGTATCATACTAGGA
The DNA here is from genome assembly GCA_021234595.1 of Delia radicum. NCBI lineage: Eukaryota > Metazoa > Arthropoda > Insecta > Diptera > Anthomyiidae > Delia > Delia radicum. The sequence goes on from CM037854.1 coordinate 127,403,711, forward strand.
TGGTAAAAGAACCTCATCTTGTTATTTTGAGAGAACCGAATTCTGAATTGATTGGTTACGTAAGACTGGAACATGAAACCGCTGAATACAAAACAACCAAATTAAATGATTTTTTTAACGATAAAAATATATCACTGAATGAATTAATTGGCATATGCGTTGACGGTGAGCCAACAAACACTGGCCCACACGGTGGAATTATACGACGATTCGAATTGCTGTTAAAAAGACCATTGCATTGGTTCGTTTGCCTTCTACACTTCAACGAACTTCCGTTTCGGCATTTGTTTGAAGCTTTGGATAAATCAACCAGCACTGGACCAAGATCGGCAACCGGAAAATTGAGCCGTCAAATCGAAACTTGTGAAACTCTTCCGGTAAGTTATTGCTATCACTCATTTATTATAATTGTCAACCGTTTTTAATTGCTTTATTTTATATATTTTCAGGTGGTGGACGGCTTTCAGAAAATTGAGTTGAAAAATATGCCCCCTGCTCCAGAAAAAATTGAATTTTCCACCGATTCCAAGTACTTATACGACATGGCCCATGCAATTTCTAGCGGCGTGGTTTCAGTGGATCTGGCTAACATCAAACCAGGGAAAATTGTACATTCTCGGTGGCTCACCAAGGCCGCTAGACTATTACGATTATATGTGACAACGGAAAATCCAGATGCAAATTTAAGAATACTGGTTGAATTTATAATTACATGTTATGTGCCAATGTACTTCAATATTAAGTATTACAGCTCTGTCGTGTACGGTAGTAGATTATTTTTCAAATTCATTAGTTGGTCAAGATTTCTAGAACCTCGTTTACGCAAAATTGTCAATAAAGTAATTACAGATAATTCATATTATGCGCATTCGGAAAATATCTTGTTATCAATGTTGTTTGATGATAGCAAAGAAAAGCGCGACTGTGCTATCAAGATAATTCTACGCTATCGAACCGATGTTGACGACCCAACGGGACTTAGAGCTTATAAAAAACCAGATATAAACTTTTATTGCACAAGTTACACGGAAATGATCAATATGAATGACATAAATGACGTATTTGAACCACCATTCACTCGAAGCATTCCATACGATACTTTGAAAGAATATTTAAATCAAGATGATCCACCGTTTAATGATCCAAAAATTCCATCACACATACAAGGAACAGAACGACACGTTCAATTGCTAGCTAGCGTTTCCAAACGAGTTATACCGGAAAATGTAGAGGCTGTTATGGCGACGACGTTAGAGAGCCGTGCGAAATTGCCCAGACTTGAAAGCAAAAAAGACTTCAAACAGTAATTTTTATCTTTTCTTTTCTATTACTAAGTTAAATTAATTTTTTCATTTACATATGTTCTGACTAAATAAATTTCTAAAGAGAAAAAATAAATAAAATATTAAAAATAAATAAAATAAATAAAAAATAATAAAATAAAGTGCCAAAAATGGAGATTTTTTGAAATGTTTGTATGGGGAACCCCCCAGGGGAGTTCCAGGGGGGTGTGCCACGAGCATGGGTGGATCGGCCCTTCAAAGTTAGTGGGGGTCGGTCATACATTTGGACTCGATTGGGGCACTCTACATGGGTCAAAGTGGGATTTTTCAAAACTTGACCCTACGGGACAAAAGTCAACAGTTTCGGGGTAGTAGAATTCGTTTTAGAGGTATGGTTAATTCCGCAAAGTTTCTTATTTTGATCCCTAGAATACGATTTTCACTGAGCTTTGGGCGATTTTTTTGCCTCCCCACAAATCGACCCGGCCTAATATATATATAATATATATATATATATATCTTATACGCATCGAAAATATTAATGATGTTGGACCATATATAATCATATCTCAAAGTTAATTCTTAATATTGTGCTATATAAGGAATCATACATAATTATATCGTTTATCATTTAATGTCATATATAGTAATATCTGAAGTTGTATTACACATATGACACCATATATAATCATATATTATATCACACACAAACATACCCAGTCAGAAAAATACAATCGGCACATTATTGACAAAGCGTCGGCGACGTTCGGTTATGGAAGAACGTAGGTTTAACAATCTTGACAGTATTGTCATATGTGGCATAACGTTGGTAATTAAAAAAATTGATGCTTTATGAGATTTATGAAATAATGTTACAAAATTAAAAATTATTTTATCTTTAAAGATGTTGAATACAAAATGATGCTTTCAGTAGTAATTTACGACTATAAATCAATGTGCTTTAGCAATAAAGATGTCTCATATTGATTTAGTGCATGGTTTCGAAAAAGTTTATCCTTAAAGAAAGAAATGTATATGAAAACCAAAAACTAATATAACTGTAAAAAATATTACTTGAGCCAGAGTACACACTAAAATTTTTTTATATAAATAGAACATTTTTGGTCTTCAAAGTTTAGTAACGTCATGATGCTTGTTTAGTAACCACGTGCTTGATTACTAAGAAGACAAGAATGGAGCAAAATTGATTATTAATAGGTTTTTTGTTAAAGTTCTGCCTGTTATGGAGACTCTAGCTTTTCTAAGACTTCGGGTTCTGATGAGATCTTTAGCCAGATCGAAATACTAGTATCAACCTAGCTAATATGTTTGATTTGCTTTATTTTTGTAAATATACGGAGGTTGAAAGCTCGTTATAAATTGAAAATAACATAAAATAATCTCGATGTATATAAAAACAAAAAACTAATATAACTGTAAGAAATTTTTTTTAGTTTTTTTTTTTAATAGACTTGTTATTGCCAAAAACGGTAAGGAAAAATAAAATTGTAAAAAAATTAAATCATAAAGACATCGCGAAAAAATCAGTAGGTATTTTATACGGGGGAAAAAAATTCTTTAAAACGAAATAGTTTTTCCTAAAATGTTTTGATTTGATTTAATACTTTCAAATTATGAAAATAAGCTTTATTCAAAATAGTGGAATTTTTTTGATTTTAACGTTTTTGATCAAAAGTCGGTATTGAAGTGGGTATGGTAATGGTATGGTAATGAAACTTTTACTGAGGCCTTCCTCGGGAAACGTAGAAATATATGTGAGTAATTTCGAAGAAATCCGTTAAAACTTTCTTAGAAGTTTGTATTCGAAAAAAAACGAAAAAAGTTGATAAGGTGAAAAAAATGTTAATTTTGCATTTTTTGTCAAAAGTAGGCGTACAAATGGTCGTGGTCGTTGAAAACTATACTACGATCTAAGTTGAGGTCTACGATCTGTTTGAGGTATAGAGAACAAACAAACAGAAAATGAGTTTTATATATATAGACATATGTCACCATATATGATTACATATTATGTTATATATGATAATGTATTTTTCGTACATAACAATTAGTCTATCATATCTTATTATCAGAGAAGCCAAAAAATGGCAAAATCCGAGGTGTTTATGGCAAAAAAGATACTGTAAAAAAAAGGCAAAAAAGGTAGCTACAAAAAAGATAAAAAGAAGTTAAACTTTTTGAAAGAAAAAGTAAAAAGATTTTAGGAAAAAGCATTTAAACCTAAGAATGTCTGAAAAGGCAATTTTAAAGCACAAAAATTATAAGAAAAAGCTATTTTAGGCCCAAAAAATCAAAATAAAAAAATGGCAAAAAAGCCAATATGAGTACAAATGGAAAAATGGCAAAAAAGCAGAAAAGCATATTTGTCTTCTCTGTTTATTAAGTAAGCCATATATGCCTAATATATAATTTAATAAAGGTCAATATATAATAATATATCGTCATATATGTTACCAAATAAGAAAACCCGAGTAAAACAAAATACATAACGATATATTCTTTAATAATAAAAGATATGATTATATAAAATAGCATATGTATTAGTAGGTATTTATACATAATAATATTTTCAAAATGTGTAAAAGAAATACTATTCTGAATTTTATATATGATAATACATGGTCGATAGTTTGATTAGATTTTTATAAAATTAGATATAACCCAATACATATTTATGTATAAAACAATGATCAAAAACGTCTTCTGTCAATTTAGACATACTTATATATAATCCAAAACTGAAAAAATTTCATTTGTAAGTGTTCACTGTTCCAGAACCAGTTCTATAGCTGGTTCTAGAACTGGTTCTAAAGCAACTTGTTCTAGTTTGGAGGTAAAGAACCTATTGCAAATAGGACAAACTCCATATAAAAAGAATCGGTTGTAAAACAGAAACATAAGCTATTATATATATAAGCTACTAGCGGGCGTAGCCCGCTACGTTGTTAGTGTGCCTTAGACCTAGTTTTGGGATGATGAATAACTTTTCAGTTTGCCCACTATCTGTGTACCAAAATTTAATAAAATCCTTTAAGCCATATAAAAGATAACAAAAAGTGGGCGTAAAACTGCCACGCCCACCATGTCTTAATCTATTATAGCAAATAGTGCTTATGAGTCATCCCAATATCTGTGTACCAAATTTCAATAAAATCTGTTCAGCCATATAGAAGATAGTGAAGATGTGGGCGTAAAAGTGCCACGCCCACAATGTCTAAATTTGATATAACTTAAAGTGCTTATCTGTGACATCTCTTTCTGGGTACCAAATATCAATTGCATCGGTAAAGCCATATCGAAAATAGTGAAAAAGTGGGCGTAAAACTGCCACGCCCATCATATAAAAATTTCATATATGCTATAGTTCCTTTCTGACCGCCCACTATCTATGTGTCAAATTGGAATAAAATCGGTTCAGCCATATAGAAGATAGTGAAGATGTGGGCGTAAAAGTGCCACGCCCACAATATCTAAATTTGATATAACTTAAAGTGCTTATCTGTGACATCTCTTTCTAGGTACCAAATATAAATTGCATCGGTAAAGCCATATCGAAAATAGTGAAAAAGTGGGCGTAAAAGTGCCACGCCCATCATATAAAAATTTCATATAGCCTATAGTTCCTTCCAGGCCGCCCACTATCTATGTGTCAAATTTGAGTAAAATCGGTTCAGGCGTTTGGACGTGATGCTCACACAAACAAACAAACAAACAATAAACAAACAAACCAACAGTCATTTTTATAATATTATTAAGGAATTAAGGATTAAGGATTATCATACAGTATAAGTTGTTCTGCAACCTGTTATTTGGATTTTACTGGGCCATTTTAATACTGGCGAACTTTTTTTTAAATTAAATTAAAATTAACAATTTCGTTAAAAACGAAAATTTGATGTCCTAAATAAATATAAATAAAATTTAAGTTATTTACAAATTTCAATCATACATTTTGTGTTTTGTATCAAATATAATATAATTAGATGTAATTATATCGGGACAAAAATTTAATAGTTTTTTATTAAATTGTATGTATTTAAATATAATTAGATCCAAAGTGATAAAATTTAATAGAACCATTTTTCGGATCAAATTATATCCTCTTATATTTGCGGAAAATATCTCATCATATATAATAGTAAATAAACTTTTTACCCGTTAATATACGACGATATATGGATATGCATGACACCATATATATTCACACATTATAATATATTTTAAGATGAAAGAATAGTATAATTATTTTTACTCGGGTAGTCACAAAGGTTTGATAAAAACTATTAAGTTTTTAGATTTATATCTTGTATATTTTAAAAGTTATAGTCTATTTTGTAACGATACTCTAGTCAAATTTTAACGTATTTTGCAAATTTCATGACATTATTGCGAATTTCATTGAAATCGGAGATGGTAAATCCGAAATTGAAATTTTTTTGATTGAGTTGGCATGTTTTCCCTCATTGCTCTTATTGCAAATAACAATAGTGTATAGAAACCAAGTACTACATTACTATATCTGTTCAATAACGTATAACAAGGATTAATATCCCCAAAAAATTGTTTATGTATAAAAAGACAGTAAACAACGTGTGGGTGACAGACAGTAACAGAAACCAAAAACTGTTAAATGTAATCAAATATCGATGTTTGTATGTGTGTGTGTGTGTGTATTAGTATTTTGGTTGATTCTTATACATCAGTAAACATGTTATCACTGGTATTTTATATATACATTTAAACATATATGTAAAAGTGTTTGTAATCATCGTAGTCTGCAAATGATGAATGATTTTAAAGATGATAATAATATGGAAGAATAACGAATATATGTAGCTTTCCAAGCCAACTATCCACCTTAAAAAAATATATCTCAGCAATGTCAAACAAACGGTATTTATTTTCCTATATGATACATTTAAATAAAAAAGTTAGTAAAGTCAGCAAAAAATTTTGCTGAGTCAGCAAAATTTTAGTCAGGAGGGTGCTTGCAAAAAAAATTGCTAATGGCAGCAAAATTTTTTGCTGAAAATCAGCGAGCATATTTTGTGATTCTTTTTAAAATAATTTACAATACGTTACAAAATATAAAAATGTTCATACTCCCAAATTGACGATATGAATTAATGTAATATCTCAAAACAATAGAAATAATTATATATAACATAAACGAAATTATCTTTGAACTACTTACATCAAGTATTGTCAAACTGATGCTATCTTTTGAAGGAACGCAAATGCCGCAGAGAATTATAGAAACGAAACGAAAAAATAACAACATATAACATATACAACCCTTTTTTGCAATAAGAAAAAGGAAACAGAAAAATCTACCTAACTTGAGGGTTACACGATCAAGTTTTGCCTATCAAGTTTTAAAACACTCACACTTTTTTACCAATACACTAACACTTTCTAAAATTGAAACGAACTTGCTTCAGATTTCTCTTTTAAGTGCAGTGTATTTTTACAATTACAATTTACGTTCAAGAAAACAGCTGATTACAATTCTTTTGAAATTTTTTCCTTTCACAAATATTGAAATTGCTTTCAACTAGCTTGCAGCCTACGTCACAGCTGTCAATTTTTACATATTTTGACAAACAGTATATGTAAAAGACTATCAAGAAAATCTTGATCGTGTGGCAGCAGAGTAAGATGTATGTCTATGTCTTTCGCTTTAGTCTGTCTATCTATTGCATATTTGTTTGCAATTTGACCACACAAGATTATTAATATATATATAAACATTTAGTTTACAAATACACATTTAATCTTTATTAAATTTAAATATTTTATTTTGTCTTTTATTTAATTAATAGACAATTACTTTCACAAGCCGGTGACGACGCAAAATTTAAGTTGTTTTAATCCACAATTTTGTTTATGTATGAAAAACAGATACAAAAATCTTCCATGGTTGACTTTTTTATATTATGTCTTACTAGAGCTGTACTTTTTAGTATAATTTTCTTGTCACTACTAGATATTGACATGCCGCGACATCTAACTCATTCTGCTTATATCTTTTAGTCTGGTTGTCGTTCACACTATTGATGTGCTAATCAACACAATTTTTTTAGCAAAATAAATTAGTAAAACATTAGTAAAATATTAGTAAGACATTAGTTCAAAACAGTAAGTATAACTAAAATTTTAGTTTAAAACATAGTTTTAGCAAAAAATTTGTTGAAAATTAGTATACCTGATTTACAATATGTTTTACTAACTTTTCTACAAACATATTTTGTTGAGTGTATGTAACATGAATTAGTTCATACAGTCCGTAAATGGATACATATATATTGATTTTTAAATTGTGCATAAGTTTTGAAAACTTTTATATCATAAATGTCAACTTACCACTTATTCAAATTATTTATAAATAAAGTGTATGTACGTACCTGCAAAAAAAACAAAAAATATATTAAATATTTTAATTATGTAAAACCCAAATATTAAGGATAACAGTATACAAATGAATACATAAATTTGTAAAAGGTATATCCCAAAAGCGAATTAAATTTTTTTTAACAAAATGATGTCTATGCCCACCAAAAAAATTAACTCGATTTGATAAGCAGTTATTACATTTGTGCCTCCAAAATACCGCTTAACCGCCTTGCATGCAATAAAGCAATTGGAGAAGGTATTTTGTTGTGCTTTTGTACATGCCTTCTTTGAAGCAATTAATAAATTAAATTATATACGAAATCATTCTAAACAATATATACCTTATGTATTATTATATGCCACATCTGCGGGAATATAAATCAATATATACATATTTAGATATTAATACGTATGGGACCATATCAAAAATTTTTCGAGAAACCATATGTAAAATAATTATATGTGATCATATGCATCATCACATATGCCCATATAAAGCTATATAAAGCTGTATGTTTTTATATAATTTTGTATGAAATAAGATATGATTGTATATGCACGTTTTTAATCGGGTGGTTGATTTTTCTATATGTCTTACTAGAGTTGTACTTTTTAGTATAATTTTCCTCGTCACAACTACATCGTGACATGCCGCTACATCTAATTCATTCTGAGTATATCTTTCAGTCTGGTTGTCGTTCACACTATTGATGTGCTAATAAACACAATTTTTTTAGCAAAATAAATTAGTAAAACACTAGTAATATATTAGTAAAACATAAGTTCAAAACAGTTAAGTGCTGAATAAGTATAACTAAATATTTAGTTTAAAACATAATTTTAGCAAAAAATTTGCTAAAAAATAGTATACCTGATTTTCAAGATGTTTTACTAACTTTTCTACTAACTTATTTTTTTGAGTGTATGTAAACATGAATTAGTTCATACATGTCCGTAAATGGATACATATATATTGATTTTAACTTGTACATAAGTTTTGAAAACTTTTATATAATAAATGTCAACTTACCACTTATTCAAATTATTTATAAATAAAGTGTATGTACGTACCTGCAAAAAAAACAAAAAATATATTAAATATTTTAATTATGTAAAACCCCAAATATTAAGGATAACAGTATACAAATGAATACATAAATTTGTAAAAGGTATCTCCCGAGAGCGAATTAATTTTTTTTAACAAAATGATGTCTATGCCCAGCAAAAAAATTAACTCGATTTGATAAGCAGTTATTACATTTGTGCTTCCAAAATAGCGCTTAAACCGCCTTGCATGCAATAAAGCAATTGGAGAAGGCATTTTGTTGTGCTTTTGTAAATGTCTTCTTTGAAGCAATAATAAATTAAATTAAATTATATACGAAATCATGCTAAATAATATATACCTTATGTATTAATATATGCCACATCTGCGGGAATATAAATTAATATATATTTAGATATTAATACGTATGGGTCCATTTCAAAAATTTTCGAGAAAAATAAAATAATTATATGTGATCATATGCATCATCACATATGTCCATATAAAGCTATATAAAGCTGTTGTTTTTATATAATTTTATAATAAATAAGATATGATTGTATATGCACGTTTTTAATCGGTGGTTGATTTTTCTATATGTCTTACTAGAATTGTACTTTTTAGTATAATTTTCGTCGTCACTACTACATCGTGACATGCAGCCACATCGAATTCATTCTGAGTATACCTTTCAGTCTGGTTGTTGTTCACACTATTGATGTGCTAATAAACACAATTTTTTTAGCAAAATAAATTAGTAAAACATTAGTAAAATATTAGTAAAACATTAGTTCAAAACAGTTAAGTGCTGAATAAGTATAACTAAATATTTAGTTTAAAACATAATTTTAGCAAAACATTTGCTGAAAAATAGTATACCTGATTTACAAGATGTTTTACTAACTTTTCTACTAACTTATTTTTTTGAGTGTACTAATAAAACGTGAACAACTTTACCAATTTTTCCAAAAAGTAGTCGAAGTAGGTATGGTTTAATATTGACAAATTTTGCACTTATTTCTAGTATTTTATTTATAAAAATTTAACTGAATTTTGCAAATACTAGAAAATTAACTATATACATTAGGGTGATAACTTTTTTTGGACAACATCCTCCCCAGGGGTTTTCTAATGGCAAATATTGTATTAATGATAAAAAAACTATTTCAGTTCAATTTGGTAAAAAAAACCTTGCGCACCGACAGCGATTTCTAAAATGCCTTTAATATGTTTTTTTTTTTAATTTTTTTTAATAACAATTTTTTTAAAATATGGTTTTTACATATGTAAGTAAGCAAATTTGGAAGAAAACTATTCCATTGACTCGAAAACGGACTTTACAATTGATATCAGCATGCCTTAATTATATAGATGTGATGGTCAGACGTTGAGGCATCAAAAAAAGTTTTTTTTTTAACTTTGTTTGATTCAAAACTTTAACGCGTTTGGTGCGGAACCTTTTTTAACGATAGCGAAAAACTAAAAACGCAAGTTCTTAATATTTGTCCATGCCCTACACAATTATGTCTGGGGAGATTTGATATTTGCAAAAAATGCAAAAAGTTATCACCCTAATATACATATATATTTTTTATCGACAAATTGATCACAATATTATTTTTTAAAAAATTTCAAAACTAGTTAAGAATATTTAGTCTAATACAAAACTCAATTTATCTAAAAATTTGCAAAATTTGTTTATTTATTCATCACTTTCATAATGTAACTCGTACAATGCGTTGCAAAACTATAATTACACGTTAATTTCATTAACTTTCATAAGTTAAAAAATAGAAGAGAAAATAGAAAATAGAAAATAGAAAATAGAAAATAGAAGTGAGTCCTTTTTTTTAGAATCAACTCGAAAATTGGATCAGACATACTGTCTGCAAGATTTATTCGAAGTTCTACCGTTATAGATCTCCATGAATCAACTGATTCTTTTAGATAAAAAAAAAACTCTTTCATTTAGAAAGGTTGAGGTCAAGAAGAAGAATAAACGTTTTTCTCTAAAAATTATAAACACTATTAATATTCAAATCAGACTAGATTATTTTCTGCCTTTCTAATGGACAGGTGTCATCAGTGATTTTCCATTTAAATTGTATTATTATTATTTGTGTTATAAAATTGTCAGATTGTCTCTATATCGTCCATTCCATAAGAGAACGTTCAAAAAGTATTTTTTGTCCTCCAACCCTTTGATTTTTCAAAAATTAGGTATACATATACTCCATTATATCTATTACTCACTATTGATTTCAGTTTATTAAAATCACGTTTTTATTCACGTTTTTAATTATTTTTTTTTTAATAAAAACAAAATGTTACCAGAATTACCAAAGATTTAAAAAGCATATGAAAGTTAAAGACAAAAATAAATTGAAAAAATAATAATTCGAGTTTTTGTATGGAGCGACTTATTTTCAGGACATTTTATGAAAATTTATTATTTTGTCACAATTTTAATAAAATGTAATGCTTTCATTAAAGTTCGCATAACTTTTGAAAAATGTCTCTTTAATTTGATTACCCGAGTTAAAAAGTTCACATACATATTATCATTTGATACAAATTTATGTGAATACATATGTTTATATGTGAATACATATGTTTAATAAACATTGTTTATGTATATTTATATATACAAAATTGTTACTCAAATTTTTTTAATTAATGCCACATATAATTACATCTTATACAATATACGATTGCCATATATAATCGTATATGACATATACAATTATATATGATTAATCTAATTATGTACAAATATATCGCACACCCAGTTCAAAAGTGTCTCAACTCAAAATTTTAATTTTTCGGTTTTATATGCTTAAACTATACACAATATACTTGTTTATCTATAAAAAAAAATATCAGTGTATTTTGTTGTTGTTAACTGTTGCTAAAAAACAGTTATGTCTTTCTTGGAAATGTTTATTAACAAGAAAAAGCCAGTTGGCCAGAATTTTACCCATTGGAAGCTGTTTAGTTTTCGTTTATTATATACGACATGGACCGTTTGCGACAGTCTTGTGGTATGCCCATCTTTGGTTAGTCCTGTGGCATGCCACTATGTGGTTTAAAGCAGGACAAATGACTCCCTTCTATGACAAGCCAATGTTAAAGTTGCCAGTTGTTTACATAGGGTAGGGGTTAGCAGAGGACGGGTCTCTGGCACGAAGGGACCGATTCTGTGGCACACGCAGAACCGGTCCCATTCCCCATAGGGATATTATTGAAAAAACAGTTATAAAATTTCCATAGAAGAATTTTGGTCCACCACAGCATCATTTACGATAGTTTAAAACAAGTAATTTTATTTATTACTTGTTTTAAATTGAAAGATGTACTTTATGGACATTTTATAAATATATTTCCAAGAATTTTTGAGCCCAATATTGTACAGAAATTCAAAAAAATATTTGTAGAAAACAATAAGTATTCTCGAATTTTATTTTTTTTTTATTTTCCCATAATTAACTGTATAAAAGCATCGTTTGAGCACTATTGAGCAAAGTTGTCCACTTTCGGGACACCCTAATGTGTACTTAAACCAATAAAAGTTTTATGTGGCAACTTTATTAAAGACCGCAAAAAAAGTTATAGGTTTCTTAAAATTTTTTTATGAACTTAACGGATAGGATCGCATAATTACATATTTGAATAAATTGTGTATATTTCATACAATTATATACAAAATTTAACATTTTGCGCAATTTTACCGCTCTAAAACTCGGATATATGACTTCAGGCATATGGGCGTAGTCTAATCTGGAGGTCCAATTTTCGATGACTTTTTCCAACATTTGTGACCGTATATTGGCAATAACGCGGCGAATGTTGTCCTCCAAGTGCTCAATTCTTTCGGGCTTATCGGCGTAGACTAACGACTTCACATATCCTCACAGAAAATAGTCCGTCGGAGCTATATCGCACGATCTTAGAGGCCAATTCACAGGTCCGAAACTATGCGGTTACCAAACGTTTCCTTCGATAAATCAATTGTGGCACAAGCTGTGTGACATGTTGCGCCGTCTTGTTGAAACCGCAGCTCCTGCACATCATGGTTGTTCAATTGATGGACGCAAAAATCAGTAATTGTGGCTCTATAGCAGTCATCATTGACTGTAAAGTTCTGACCAGCATCGTTTTTAAAGAAAGTACTGACCAATGATTCCACCAGCCCATAAAGCACACCAAATAGTCAGTTTTTCTGGATGTAATGGTGTCTCAACATACACTTAAGAATTATCATCACTACAAATACGGCAGTTTTGTTTATTGACGTATCCGTTTAACCAAAAGTGAGCTTCATCGCTAAATAAAATTCGCAAAATTTGTGCGCGATACGTATTGCGAACAGAACAATGATTTTCAAAATGAATTTTCACAATTTGGAAGCATTGTTCAAGCGTCAGTTGAAATGACAAACCAAACTAAACATAAATCACTTGACAGCTAAACAAAAATGGCCGCCAGTTAAAAAGTGGTACCAACTTAAATTTCAATACCTTTATAAAAAACACCCTTTATATGTGGGAAAAACAAATAAACATATACCCCTTACATATTTTTAGTAAATCGTGAGATACTTATATGTTTAAAATACCTTAAATTTCATTTAACCCGTTTTTTACTAACGTGGCTTTAATCAGTGGGAATTTTTTGACGAAAATTTGGTATAAAGATATAATTGTGTCTCAATGAGCTTTTTCTGAAGTTTTGGTACACTTATTGCGTCAACTAGCGGTGGTATTCGCAATTTAAATTCAAACTTAGTCGTTTTGTATGTACTTAACGGGTTAAGATTTTTTTTAATTATAATTTATATTTGTTGCTGAAGTAAATGTCTATCAAACCTTAATACACAATTTAATCTATCGGGTTTTCACGATTTTTGAGATTTTTTAAAAGTATTAGTATTTGAGTTGTTGGTTAGTTCGGTTAAAGATCATGAATATTTTTCCATATTAACAGAAAAATTATAATTTTATTTGTGATAATTTACTTTAATTAACAGAAAAAACAATTAGAAAAAAGTTATTTGACACCTGCATGAATGGAGTTAACTTTCTAGCCCGCAACGGCCTTCATCAACATTCTTCGTGCCTTAAAGTGTTAAATTGTAAACATCATCTATTTAACTCAACTAGTTAGGTTAAAAACATGCCGTAACTTAGTTTGAGTATGACGAAATTTACTGCGAACTTATTTTCTATAAAGCTATGTTTAGTTGTTAATTATTACCACAGTTGCCAGTTCAACTAATTAAGTTGAAATTTGACTGGCAGTTATTTTCAAATGTCATCATATTCTATCCTTTACATTGTAAGTGAAGGATTATTAGTATTTTTAGAAAATTTTTAAAAATTTTAATATGGATGGACGGAAAACAATTTTTAAATTTTTTGTGTTTTTTTTTTTGGAAGGAAATAGCTAATTTTTCACGTTAAAAATTAATTAATTTTCTGAATATTACAGTTTTAACAAGTTCGGAAATTTCTTGATCCGATCTCTTGCACTGCACAACAATTTTTCTCACTCATAAATTTTTCCACACGCCTTTTACCAAGTCAGCATATTACTTTTAAAACACCGGTATTTTTTCTATAAACTATTAATTTTTAAAAAAATGTAAAAAATTTATACTTTCAATTAATTATATAGCATCCCTAAAACAAAAGTTTTATTGTTTTATTTAATTATTTGACTATAAAAACCTCAAATTTTCACATACTTTTTACTGTGATATTATATCTCCCTCCTATACAAAATGATCGGTACTTAAAAGTAGATGTTGCTTTAAAGCAACGGCAGTGTAAAATGGGTTAATTGCACAACAATTTTTAAGAGCCTATAACTTTTGATAGGAAGTTATATAACGATATATATATATATAACGTCTTGAAAACCCCAAAATCCCGGAATTTTCGGGATTTAGTAAATCCGGAATCCCGAGAATATATTTTTGAAAGTCCCGGGTTTTTTTCTGGATTTTTTGGGACTTTTCAGAATTTTTTTTTTAATAAATTTTTGATAAATTATTTTTTAATGAATTATGACATATTATGACGATTCTAAACGACACCTATATGTTCGGAGAGTACACTCATAATAATCCCAATGAGTTCCTTGTAAAATTGTTAAAAATTTGTGTATCATATTTGATATCGATACCAGACTGAACTAGAGCGAACTTATTATCGTTATTCCATTAAATTTAGACATCGAAAACGGTATAAGAATTTGATACAAAAAAAACGATATCTTAGAAAGTTTGAGGTTAAGAAGAAGAATGAACGTTTTTCTCTAAAAATTATAAACACTAATAATTTTTAAATCATACTAGACTAGCTTCTTTCTGCCTCTTTTTATGGACAGGCGTCATCAGTGATTTTAAATTTAAATTGTATTATTATTATAATTGTCAGATATCGTTGGGAAAAGTACATTTAAGGATCCGAGTAAAACAATATATATATTGACTTATATTTTTGCCTCTTAAAATATATTATAATGGGATATTACATATGCTGTTATGCAAAGCCATATATTATTATATGTTTGTTTAGCGGTAACATATCTAACGATACATTATTATATAATGACCTTTATAAAATAAGATATTAAGCATGTATGATATACATAATAAGATATGATAAATCTATTGTCATATATAATAATACATTTTCATATATAACATAATATATAATCATATATATTAATTTAAGAAATAATAAGATATATATAAAAAATATATATATATATATATATTTTTTTTTTTTTTTTTTTTTAAAGAGAAGCTAAGGAAATTCTTAATATATTAATTAATGTGTTGCTTCCTTTGGAAAATGGATAGTGGAGAGATGAAAGGTGGTTAAAGATGAAGGGCTTCAAACATGGCAACACTGTAATTGCGCGAGTAGATAAGTCTTAGAACAGTTGTTGCTCGCCACCTGATGTAGAGTTGGTGAATTTATTGAAGCTTTTTGTTTCATAGCCCTGATTCATTATTTTTACTTCGGTGATGTTAAGTGCTATGGGAACACCGAAGGTGGGCGCAGCGATACATATAAGTGATAGAAAACTCATACATATTACTTTTTTCTAAATTGATGTTGTCGTCACCGGGAATCGAACCCGGGACCATCTGTGTAACAGTCCAACGCGCTAACCATTACATTATAAGATACAATTCTATATGGTACAACATAATTAGTATTTTCCACGCGCATGAAATATTTTAGGATCTAACAGAATCTTAAATTAAATATTAATGGATCACCCAATTTTGAGATAAATTTTTATCTAATTTAGTCCAGTAATATGTTAGAGGGATGTAATTGGATATTACTGGATACCCCAATTAAAAAAGATTAAAAGATTAACTTGGATTAGCTTAAATATCGATATATATTAAATGGGATATAATTTTATATTTAACTAGAATATTGTTCTACCCCAAGTCCAAAATCTATTGCAAACAACTGAAGATTTGGGTGATGCCAATGAAACAATTGTATTGTTTATCTTGAAACTGATCAAACTTTTTGAAAAGCAACAAATAAATCTAATATGACAATATCATATTAGATTTTTGGACTTGAGGTAGAACAATATTCTAACAAAATATATGAAAATATAGAAAGTGCGAAAAAAACTATTTTTGTACTTGGCTATAAAATTTAAAAGCTATAAAAGTCGTACCATTTTTGGTTCATATCATATAGGACAAATACTGTAAGTTTGACATTGAACGATATCCAGTAGCGGGGCAGTTGGCTTGTAAAGCAACATATACTTACACAAAATATACGTGTATTTTTAAAGATTTATGTGTATTTAAGCATAAATTTTATTTAAACATAAATCTAATATAATACAAGTGATATTTATTTCAGTTAAACTAAATTTATATGCTCTCAACCTGCTGTCATTTTGAGTACAAACTAAATAACAAATTTGAAATAATTCCTTCTAATATGAAGGGTATAAAAATAAGTATTATATTTTATATATTTTTTTTTTTTTTTGTTTAACATTTTATTTATTGATGGCTGAATATATAAAGACCCTATCTCGTTATTTTATCATTTTACAGAAGCAAGAAAAAACTTTAAAATTAGAAATTTTATATTTAAAGGTTTTTTAGATATTATTACAATAAGTTTTTTTTTTCTTCAGTAAAATTTAAAAATAGTTGAGTTAGGGCCTTTCTACATTAAGCTATCTTTATGTTTTTTAAATTTGTAAACTATTTGTATATAAATGTGTTAAGTAGAACTCAGACTCTATGATTCATTTTATCATGTTTATGAAAAAATATAAGAAGATTACAATTTTTTATAAAGAAATATGAGTATTATACTTAATGGCAAAGAAAAGTAGTAAAATGTTTTTTGAAAATAGTTTATAAACATATGTGGTATTATGCAACAACTGAACTGATAATAATTCATGCATAGAGATACAAAATAGATGTCAATCAACAAAAATAATTTTTTCGTAAAATTAAGAAATTTTTGTTTATTTTACTTGGCATTCTTTTCGTAATTCTATGCATGGATTATTATGAGTGGGTACCGTAAAATAAATCCCAAATGAAATAAGTCCCAATGAAATAAGTCCCAAAAAAAAAGAAATGAGTCCCAATTTTAATAAATGAAATAACCTCCAAAGAAAAAATGAAATAAGCCCTAACATTTGGGAGTTATTTCATAGTAATAAAAGAATGAAACAACTCCCAATGAAAAAAGTCCCAAAAAAATGAAATAATTCCCAATTCAAAAACATCGAATTCTATTTATTTCATAAATAAATGTAAACATGAGAGGCGGCTCGGTGCGTGCGATTCGCGGCCGTGCCCGCGCCTATAGGACGCGAAACACGGTGGCGCCGCATTACGCGAAACGCGGCCGCGCAGCAGGACGCGAATCGTACGCACCGCTTTCCAGAGGTGGCATATCATAACGTCCAATGACATAATGTCCATGGACTTTATGTCACTCAAAAAGTGTCATAATGTACATGGACTTTATGACAATTTGGAAAATGTCGTAATGTACATGGACATTACGACATTATTTTTTTGGATATTATGTCACTTTCAAATCGGCATAGCGTCCAGACTTTTAAAAAAAAAAAGATTAATAATATTTAGTATATCAATACAATTTTTTTAAATATTCTTTAGTAGTATATCACAAAATAAAACTAAATTTATAAATCGTATAATCGCACGCAGAAAAAACTTTATTTCGCGAAGCCGACTGCAGCGTTCTACGGAGGAAAAAAAAAACTTGTTTTTGCAAATTACTTGATGTCTTAAAAATATAAGATTTCAACGGATTCGACATCTGATTTGAAAAACAAGTTCTCTTAGGGGTTTTTCTCCTCCGTAGAACGCGGCAGGCGGCTTCGCGAAATAAAGTTTTTTCTGCGTGCTACACAAAAGAAACTTCAAAATTACTGATGTGTTTCCACACTGGAGTATAATGTCCATGGACCTTATGTCGTAACACGTTTTCTTCGTAACACGTATAATATTTTCTTCCTCTAGCTTCCGAATTTTTTAAATAAATTTGATTTTCGACTTTTACGCATAACACTTTACTATTTCTTCTTTTGCCACTCATTATTTCAAATTCAAGATTTGCCATTATTTTTAATCACTTTGTTACCGATCTTTACTTACCAAAATTCTAGCAAGAACTGCGTTTCTTTTGGTAAAATAACTAATTGTATTGCTTTATTTACTTTACGACAATTTTAAGAACCGTTACAAATGCATAAAATTTTCCAAAATGTAATTTTAATAGAAATGAAATAACTCCCAACAAAAATGAAATAACTCCCAACGATAAAATCACATTTAAAAATGAAATAAGTCCCAACAAAAGTGAAATAACTCGCAATGCCAAAAAGGAGTGAAATAACTCCCAACAAAACCTGGTTGGGAATTATTTCATTTGGGAGTTATTTCATAACGAAATAATTTCTAACAGAAGATTGTGAAATAAGTCCTAACGAATTGGGAGTTATTTCATAATGAAATAAATTCCAATTTATATGGAAAATTTTTGGGAGTTATTTCATTTATTTTTTTTTTGGAGTTATTTCATTTGGGAGTTATTTCACGGTACCTTATGAGTGTGTTCAATGATATAAGAAAATTTATTCAAGTTCAAGGCCATACTCTATATTTCTTTATTAGGATATTGTCCTAACAAATAATCTATAGAGTGGTCAATTAATAAATTGAAAACAAAAAAAAACTCTATAGATTATTTGTTAGGACAATATCCTAATAAAGAAATATAAAGTATGGCCTTGAACTTGAATAAATTTTCATTTTCAATTATTATTATATTTTCAAAATAGCTTTCGGTTAATACTCCATTTGAGTCACGATAACCGGCGTATTTTTATAATAATTTTTATTTCGAAGCTATGAAAAAAAATCCATGAATATTAGGGCGTTTCAGCATTTCTACTTTTTTGGATTTGTGCAACTTTTTAAGAGGAATGTGAAAGAAAGCTTATGTTCCAAAAGGTTTTTGAAAATTTTTTCTGATTTTTAAAATAAAAATAGTTATGAATCAAGAAAAAATGTTTTTCTCTCGCTTTGTTTTCACAAATCCAGATAAATATAAATTACATATCTCGACAAGTTTCCTTGTTTTGAATGCCGATGATTCATATATTACTTGATGCCCTGATTCCAAATCCGGCATCCAAATTTTTCCATCACGTCACAATTTTGAAAAAACCGCGGTTTATGTTGCTAAAAATATGGTTATATTGGTTCAGCGAGAGAATATCTGTTAAAAATATATATCGTGGTTCAAACCAAATCGGCTTTATCTCATTTTGTGAATGTATGTTGTTAGTTTAAGGGTCACTGTGATGACCTGAAGGTAAAAATTAAAAATTTTCCAAATTCAAACATCAATAACTTTGCTGAAAAGGTCTCTAAAATAGCTTTCATTTGATACCAAGTTCGTTTCTGTGACATTTCTTTACTTATTGGTCAAATATCATGTGAACTAGGTGAAAATAAATAATTTTTGTTTAAACTTTTTATTTTTTTTAATATTTCTCCAAAAGTGTCAACAACAAGATTTGTATCAAATAAAAGTTATATCAAAAACATTTCCAACAAATTTTTAGTGTCCGACCGAACAGTTAGGCCAGAAAATGCATTTGGTCTGTATTCGGTATTTTAAAGCATTATGGACAAATTTGGCATATGGAAAAATGTTTATTGGGCTGATTAGATGCTATTTTGAGTGTCAAATTTGAAGAAAAGTCTGTAGTTAAGCAATAAATTCACTGTTCGGCCTCAGGAAGTTCGGCCATATTTCGGCGGCCGAAATTCGAATTAAATCGTCTCAACAAACATGTTTCCAAGACCAAAATTTGTCATCATTGCCTCTATATATTAAAAACCGAAAAAAAAAATTTTTTTTTGGCCGAACTGTTCGGTCGGACACTACAAATTTTATTTCACGTCAATAAGAAGCTATTGGGGTTTAAATTTAAAAAATTTTAAATTTAAAAAATAAAAAATAAATCTCAAATGGAAAATTGAAACTTTAGTTCTTGTAATCACTCTGATATATATTCCCGTCGTTCCTATAAGAAGCATAGGGCCTCTCGTTTGTTTCGGTTTCGTTAATCATTTAAGTTTAAGACGAAGTAGCTGATTAGGCTTCCGCATCCGATCCTGGTGCTGGGGCTGCCAGCTGCCCTCCAGGCAGGCTGTGATGTTGAGTTTTTCAAAGGGAATGATTCGCCTCTTCCTCCTACTTCCTGAGACGCTGACTTGGAGTCAAGAAACTCAGGGCACTCTATTACACTAAGTTTCAGAGAAATGTTTCTCCTACTTACCTGAGACGTTATTAAAAACCATCAGGCTACTTAGTCGCCTTCTTACTTTTGCTAGCTTCGAACGGGTGTTCAAAATCCATTGCCCGGGGAATACCTGGCATAAGGCCGGAGGTTGTGAGCTGCATTGACACTGTAACAAAGGAATCATTCCTGGCCACTCCCAAGTGAATGGCAATCAGGAACTTTCCACCTTTATTGACAGTACCCATCCCCTCTGATACGTATACGTTATATTAATAATAATTAATTAATAATCCTAGGTCGAAAAATTATTCGACTAAGGTAAACTAGTTAAGGCATTATTAGAAATATTGCCAAAACTGATTACCCGGTTATTGAGGTCGGGTAATTGCAAAATTGACAAAATTGAAAATGAACCGATTAATTAAAGAGCTTATTGTAAAAACTTGTTAAGCTACATATAATGCTGTTTTTCGCTGTTTTCAAGACATCCTTTGTCTAGTATTTGATAGAAGTCTTGCCTAAACACTTATTACAAGTACCCATTTAAACCTTTAAAATTCGAAAGCAAACTCAAAATAAATATGGCTCATTTAGTTTGTACAATACACCCTTCAATTGTTTAATGGAAATTAAAATTCTTTTTCGGTTTTTATGATAAAAAAAAATACTCAACCAAACTGTATTTAAAGTCAGAAAAAGCCGTAATGGTTTGTCTAGGGTAGGCATGGGGCAACTATGGTATTCGACAGTTGTGTTCAATATTTCCAAAAAAACTCGAATTAGGTAATTAGCAAAGAAGTGCTGGTAAATTAATTATAATTTAAAAAAAAAAAATTTCTCAAAATAATTTGATTTACAGGAAAAAATATCTAAAAATAATTTTTTTAACAATCATGACATTGCAAAGGTTTTATGTATTTCAGCTCATAATAAGTATCGTTTTCAGTACATTTTTACTCTCAGAAAAATAAGTTAGTAGACAAATTTGTAAACGATTTTCAATAGAACTTTACTATTTTTCTACTAATTTTAATAATATAATTTTAATCAAAATCTGACTGAAGTCATTCTGTAAATTTCATAGTGGGTATTTTTTGATAAAAAAGTAAAAGCGTTAACCCTATATGAATTAAATTGCATACAATATTTTTTTGTATCAAGTGGAAATTTGATTTTAATCGATTTAAAAAATCTTGTAGTCGTATTATATTTTACGGTGTATGAGTCATATGGTCACCAGGCCACTAACAATTAAAGATTTTTTAAACAAAAGTAAGGATGTTGATAGTCTTAACAATTTTAAGTGATATTGTTCCGAAAATTATGCAAACTTTGATGAAAACATTAAAATTTAGTTTAAATTTTAACTCCTAAAAAGGAGTTGCTCCTCACACAAACACTTATTATAATTTTTCCAATTTTTACTTTTTTTCTTTAATTACATCTATTATATTATAAAATAGCAACCGACATCTCCAAATTAGGCATTTTAAAAAATCGTTACAATTAATTTAAAAAACACACTTTTTTTAAATTGTTGGCCACTTTTGATTACATTCTAAACTAGGTCAATAATAGCCGATCAAGTCAGAATTCCATATCTGAATAATATTGAGTATATTAAATAAATGAAATGAAAAATTAAATTTTTCAAAATTTCGAATTTTAGAAATTTTTTATAAAAATACACTCTTTTTACAAAGGTGTCGTTTTCGGCCGATTTTATTTTTCGGTCAGGTTAACGATTTCCTAGAAGATAAAAAAAAAAAACGCTTTCTGCAATTTTGAACCATTTTAAATAAAACTGTGGGTTGCAATGATAAATCTTTGTTTAAGCGACACCTTAACGTATACGTTATATTAATTCATTACACTTAAATACTCATACGCCATCGCACAGTGGTTCCAAACACAAAAAACATGGTAATAAATATAGATCTTTTAAACTACTGGTCCAATCGGGAAATGGTGTTCCCAAAAATTGAAAAGCGGGAGCTAACCTTTAAGGAAAATGTTTCTGTGGTCACCCTGTTTTAACACAGGGTGTGCTACAGGGTGTCAAAGTTGACCATCTCGAGTATGAAAGAGCTTTAAAGGGGTATAACTTCTATAACCATGCATCGATTTTAGTGTTTTTTGTACTTTTTTAAATCTAGGTTACGAGACAAAGCAAAAACATGCTTCATGTACCATAGTAACTCTTACAGTTAAAAAAATATTTCACTTTGAATTTCAAAATCTTCATTTTTCGCCTTGACTTTTTTAATAGTTTTGCCAATAGATTATTCATTTTTCAAAGAAAATGCTCAAAATTTTTTCAAGTCATTCTAATGACCTTTCTTAAACTCCTAAAGAAAACTTTTTTGAATTATCTTAAGCCGTTTCGCAGTGATACTATTTTAAACTCAAAAATTAAAAGTGTGTTCTGAAAAATGGGGTTTTTTGGTCAGATAAGGGGTAACTTCACACACCTTTATATATATTTTGCTGATATTTTTTGGATTAGTTTTTTACATAGTTTGATAGAGTAGACTTCAAAAATGCTTAATGGTATAGTTTAAAGCATTTTTGGATATGCACCCTACGTCCAGCATTGGTCGAAAATGATGAATTTTTGAACGGAATTCTATGTTTATGACCGTGATAAAAAAAGTCACGCCACTTAGACACGATTTGAAATTTTTATACTGTAAAGAGATTTATTCTAATGAGTTTGCCACTTCATTTGCCGCCGCCCGCTCAAAAACGTAGCCTGGAGAGCAAATTTTGTGGAAAAAGTCATTTTTTCAAAAGCCTTTTTTTGATTTATAAAAAAAGCGTACTTATATTATCAATTTCAGCAAGATTTTATTTTATTTTTAATAAAACGTAAATAATTGTCCTACATTCCAAAAATCTTTTCGATATTGCTTATGGTTATTTTTACATAAAACATCAAAGTTCAATGTAGTATATCTAACTATAATTAATTGTACATTTATTGGCTTTTGCTTTCGGTAATGTTAAAAAATTTAAATAATTTCAGAAATTTTTTTACATATTATTAAATTAGACTTAGTTATCAATTCAACGATGCATAAATCGTTTATCTAGTGTAATAAATGAATTCAAACTATTGCGCTTAAATCAGGCATTTCAGGTCAAATTGCAGTATTTAACAAATTTATATATTCAGGTATACAGAGCGTGTTGCATTATATTTCTCTAAAAGGGTTACGGGTTTTTTTATTTTTTTAATACTATTTCAAAAACCTAATAAGATATAAATGCAGGTAGAAAATGCGTTTTATGATGTAACATTTGCATAACATATTGTTTTAATGGGCTAATATAATGCGTTTTTTTTTATTTTACCTATTTCAGTTTTTTGTTTTTACAAATCCAGTACCTGCTCGATTTTTTGTTTATAAAAAAACAAATATTTGTAATATATAAGCGTAGTAATTTTAAAAGGAGGTTATTTGAGTTAAGCAGTCATGGAGGTTACAATAAAATATAGCTCCCTTTGTAAAGTAATTGGGATACTCTTGCCAATACTGATATACGATCGGAAAAAATAGGAAAACTGATTGATACCATTGTCTACTCGTATGGCTTAAATATAAAGCCAGATGAAATTGAAAATTTTTACAAAATTTATGAAAAAAGGATTAAAGATTCCGATTATTCTATACAAAAATTTATGAAGAAGAGTCAAGATTGGCTTAATAAGGAGATGTCAGTAGTTATTGAACAGAAAAAAAGGGGCCGCCCTAAAAAAGATTATGAAGAGGTCCAGATTAGGACTAAGAAGGTAAAACAGGAAGAAATGATTAACACACACTCCGCTAATGAAATAAAGGATTCTTTTAAAGCAGCTTTGACACGTATACAGCCTAAAGAAACAGGGAAAATTGTCGACGTCCTACCAACTGCGTCTCCTAAGCGTTTGAAGCGCATGATACAAAGTATTCCAACACCAAAATCATCAACTTCCTTTACCAGTGAAGATGCATTAGCTCTTTTTCTAAATTTGGGGTTAACGAGAAATAAATATGGTATTTTAAGAAAAGCTCTCATTGAAAAAGGATATGATATTTTTCCTAGCAGTAAAGCAATAAAAGAAACAAAAGAAAATATTTTAAAACCAATAACATCCCCAGTGCATGCCTCTATTGAAGGCACAAAAGTTGAACTATCGCAGTTAATTGACAATACTGTTTCTAGAATTATGTCCACATTTAGCAGCAAAGATATTGAAAGATGCAAGCAATCTGATGTCGTGTTAATGTTCAAATGGGGCTGTGATGGCACATCTGGGTTTTCCGAATACAAACAACCATCTGGAAGCAGCAAAGAAAAAAGTTTTTCATCAATTTTTATGGCTTCTTTTGTGCCGTTAAGAATGCGGTTGTATAATAAATTACCTTCAACCTCGTCTGCAAATGATATATGGACGAATTTAACCCCTGGATCTAAATTTTTATGTCGTCCAATACGATTTGAATATGTAAAAGAAGACATGATTTCAACACAAAGTTTAGTAGATTCAATAGAAAGGGAAATTTCGAGCTTGTCTCCACTTTACGTGGAAATATCTGGACAAGTTATTAAAGTTTCATTTCAACCACAACTTACAATGATTGATGGAAAAGTTGCAAATGCAATTACAGACACAACATCTACTTGGAAATGTAATATATGTGGAAAATTAAGTTCACAGTTTCATGAAGATAGTGATACAATTTCTATGAACGAAAACGCTCTGAGGTTTGGGATATCGCCACTTCATGCCAGAATAAGATTTATGGAATATTGTTTACACCTCGCATACGATCTCAAATACCGCCTTATTCCAGGAAACCTAAGCCTTTCCGTAAACAAAAACACTGATCTACACAACATGAGAAAAGAAGAGAAGAAAAGAATTCAAGATGAATTTAAATTAAGACTTGGATTAATCATTGATACGCCCCTTCAGGGGTTTGGAAGTTCCAATGACGGAAATACAGCAAGGCGTTTTTTCGAAGATCCAGAAACTACCTCCTCAATTACGGGTCTCGATAAAAACCTACTAAAACGTTTTTAAAGTTATATTAGCAGTCATTAACAGTAAAAAACCTATTAATGTGGCTAAATTTAAACTCTTTGCCAATGAAACAAAAGACATTATACTCACCATGTACTCTTGGAGGCCAATGACACCAACAGTACATAAAGTATTAGCTCATGCCAAAGAAATAATAGAAAACAGTATGTTGCCTTTAGGCGAACTGACTGAAGAAGCCCAGGAGGCCAGAAATAGAGACGTCAAACATTTTAGGCTTTTTAACACACGTAAGTGCTCCAGAATAGCTCAAAATTCCGATTTGATGGAATTTTTATTAATATCATCGGATCCAGTACTTTACTCCATAAGAACAAAATGGTTACCAAAAATAAGCATAGACATTGAAAAGGAAGATTCTGAATCTATGCATATAAACGACCTTTTAACTTTTGATACTTCAGACTACTTTGTAGAAAATGTGTAGTCCTTAGGAATATATTCATATTTTTAGCACAATTACTACTGTACCAGTTAAATTTAATAAAACCTTATCTTTAGAACAAAAAAAAAACATTATTTTGTCTTTCAAATAAATGAATATATGGTAGTTATTTACCTGTTTTATATGGAAAATTAGAACAATATATTATGCAAATGTTACATCATAAAACGCATTTTCTACCTGCATTTATATCTTATTAGGTTTTTGAAATAGTATTAAAAAAATAAAAAAACCCGTAACCCTTTTAGAGAAATATAATGCAACACGCTCTGTATACCTGAATATATAAATTTGTTAAATACTGCAATTTGACCTGAAATGCCTGATTTAAGCGCAATAGTTTGAATTCATTTATTACACTAGATAAACGATTTATGCATCGTTGAATTGATAACTAAGTCTAATTTAATAATATGTAAAAAAATTTCTGAAATTATTTAAATTTTTTAACATTACCGAAAGCAAAAGCCAATAAATGTACAATTAATTATAGTTAGATATACTACATTGAACTTTGATGTTTTATGTAAAAATAACCATAAGCAATATCGAAAAGATTTTTGGAATGTAGGACAATTATTTACGTTTTATTAAAAATAAAATAAAATCTTGCTGAAATTGATAATATAAGTACGCTTTTTTTATAAATCAAAAAAAGGCTTTTGAAAAAATGACTTTTTCCACAAAATTTGCTCTCCAGGCTACGTTTTTTGAGCGGGCGGCGGCAAATGAAGTGGCAAACTCATTAGAATAAATCTCTTTACAGTATAAAAATTTCAAATCGTGTCTAAGTGGCGTGACTTTTTTTTATCACGGTCATAAACATAGAATTCCGTTCAAAAATTCATCATTTTCGACCAATGCTGGACGTAGGGTGCATATCCAAAAATGCTTTAAACTATACCATTAAGCATTTTTGAAGTCTACTCTATCAAACTATGTAAAAAACTAATCCAAAAAATATCAGCAAAATATATATAAAGGTGTGTGAAGTTACCCCTTATCTGACCAAAAAACCCCATTTTTCAGAACACACTTTTAATTTTTGAGTTTAAAATAGTATCACTGCGAAACGGCTTAAGATAATTCAAAAAAGTTTTCTTTAGGAGTTTAAGAAAGGTCATTAGAATGACTTGAAAAAATTTTGAGCATTTTCTTTGAAAAATGAATAATCTATTGGCAAAAACTATTAAAAAAGTCAAGGCGAAAAATGAAGATTTTGAAATTCAAAGTGAAATATTTTTTTAACTGTAAGAGTTACTATGGTACATGAAGCATGTTTTTGCTTTGTCTCGTAACCTAGATTTAAAAAAGTACAAAAAACACTAAAATCGATGCATGGTTATAGAAGTTATACCCCTTTAAAGCTCTTTCATACTCGAGATGGTCAACTTTGACACCCTGTAGCACACCCTGTGTTAAAACAGGGTGACCACAGAAACATTTTCCTTAAAGGTTAGCTCCCGCTTTTCAATTTTTGGGAACACCATTTCCCGATTGGACCAGTAGTTTAAAAGATCTATATTTATTACCATGTTTTTTGTGTTTGGAACCACTGTGCATCGTTTATTAATTTTATACCAAGTCGAAGTGGGAATAATTCGAGTTTTTTTTTTAGAAAATTGGCCTACAGCGCAAAGTAAAGGGTCCGCCATCTAACGTTTTGTTTTTCAACTAATGCTTATTTCGTGAATGGTAACACTTAGCAGATAATTAGTTTTATCCTTCCGCTGAACGAATATGGTCCGTATGTTCGTTATCTTGTGAAAAAACTGAAAGAAACTGGCATCCTCATAGATAAACCAAAGCGTGAAAAGCCAAAAACAGTGCGTACTCCCGAGAATATTGCTGCTGTGGCAGAAAGTGTGCGTGAAGCGCCATCAACATCAATTCACCGTCGTTCTCAACAATTTCGTTGAACATTTCAGAGACATCATTGAGACGAATTTTGCATAAAGACCTTGGTATGACGCCATACAAAGTCCAATTGGTTCAGGAGTTCAAAAAAAAAAGAGTTATTTGGTGGACCCTTTATTAAATGAATTTGAAAAAATAAATTTTAGCTGAATAAATTTCGGGGTCCATTCTATTTGGACGATTTTGGAAAATAATTTGTTGTCTATTCTTAATAAATCGTTAAAGTAAGCGAAATTTTCTTATGACTTTTAGAATTATCCAAAAAGGGCTTTAAGGTCACTTCAAAATATAAAAACAAAAGACAAAGTACACTGTTAAACACTAAAAATGCATCGGAGATGAGACTAATAGATTGTCATAGATTTAATAGGGCGTAGATCACGAATGTGAACACCAAATTTTAATATAGCTCCACTTTTCGAAATATTCGCGATTTAAACATTTACCAACAATCAAGTTTTTTCTTTAAAATTTCTTATTAATTGATATACCTGAATAAACTACGAATAGCTTTTAATATGATTTTAAAGAATGGACTTTGAGTATAAGAAACCATATCAATTAATTGCGATTGGGTGAAGGATGTAGCATATCCTTGCAATTAAAGTGAAAAGTTAACTTATTTTTCTTTTTTGTAAATATTATAAAATCCCTTAATTGAATTTGCAAAATTCTAGCGCATGATTTTAATTTATATTCCACTTAATTAATATCTGGGAAACACCCATCCCATTTATATCAGAATTTTCCGAAAATTCAATCTGAAGTTCAAAGTTTTTGACATTTTTTTTTTTTAAATTAATTTTGTATGTAAAGGGTGATTTTTTAGCAACTTTATTTTTGGCAACACTGTTTTTGGCAGCTCAGCTGTTTTCGTGTAACATGTTACTGTTAAACATGTTCAGTTTGGTCTATAATTTAACTATGAATCGACTTACAAACTAACAACGCTTGCAGATTATTGTATTTTATTATTAAAATTCATGCTCGGTTAAGGAAGTGCAAATTGTGTTCAGCGATTAAGCTCATTTCTGGTTGAATGGATACGTGAACAAGCCAAATTTGCGTATTGGTGGGGAGAGCAGCCAGAAGAATTGCAAGAACTGACAATACATCCCGAAAAATGCACTGTTTGGTATGGATTATGGGCCGGTGGCATCATTGAACCGTACTTTTTCAAAGACGACGAAGGCAGGAATGTTACTGTGAATAGCGAGCGTTAAAGTGGGATGATTACAATTTTTTTTTTTTTTGCCCAAATTGGAAGAGCTGGTCTTCGGTGACATGTGGTTTCAACAAGACGGTGCCACATGCCACACAGCACGCGAAACAATGGCCCGATTGAGAGGCGAGTTCGGTGTACAGTTAATTTTACATTTGGGGCCGGCCAATTGGCCGCCTAGATCGTGCGATTTAACGCCTTTAAACTATTTTTTGTGGGGCTATTTTAAGGCTCATGTCTATAGGGACAAGCCCGCAAGGGTAGACGCACTGGAAGTTAATATTGAAGAATTTATTCGTGAGATACCGGCCAATTGTTGCCAAAATTGGAACCAGCGTATGAACCAGTTGAGGCGTAGCCGCAGTCAACATTTACATGAAATCATCTTTAAACATTGAATTATACAGATCGTTTTATCGACTCAAATGAAGATTTATACATTTCTCTAAATTTTATGTTTTTTTTTTTAATCAAATCCGAAAACTCTTAAAAATCACCCTTTATTTACTATGGGCGAAATAAAAAAAAATCCATTTCTGAGCATGCATCATTTAAAATCATTATTTTTTTTTTGGAAAACGTACTTCAATTAAGTGAAACTTATTTGGTATGGATTACAAAACATGTGTTAAACATGCATATTTTAAGGCATAACAATATATCAAATTTTTGTAGGTGAAGCAGTTTTTTTAAAACGCAAAGTGAAAGCACGCAAGTTTTTTCATAAATTAAGTAACCTATGATGTTCACTAAAAGTATGTTTTAAAGTCTTGGGTCTTGTTATCGTTTTAAATATGTTATTAATGAAATCGTGAATAATGAGAAATTTCAACTTTAAATAGATGTATAGTGAATATTATCTAATATTTCTAATAGTGTACTATGTTAAATTAAAGGAGCATAGTTGATACTATTTGAATGTTGCAAAAAAGTTGCGTTATTATGTAAAATGTTGTAGCGAAAACAGACCAGTGCCACTGGTGGCAATCGAACCCACGACCCCCGCACTGATACCCCAGCACGCTACCAACTAGCCCACCGGGGCGCACAAAATATATTATTTTATAAAAAGTTTAATAACAAATTTAATATTCTTAAAAAAAAAAGTTTTTTGCAAATATTTTTGTAACTATAGCTAACTTTAAAAATCTAAGGCCATATTCGTTTTCTGAGTCCAAAAGTATTTTGGAAATGACAGGTCGCAACACCGATGCATCAAAATTTTCTGATTTTTTTAAAATGTGTTATTGAATTTTAATGAAAAATAAAAAAAAAAAATATAAGAAACGTAACTTCATTTAATATCAAATGAAAAATTTTAATATCATCTGATCATTTCAAATGGAAATATTAACTTCATTTGTTTTCTCACAATTTCATATGTAAATTTTAATTTAAATTGTTATTTTCTCCACATAAAATGACAAATCTTAAAGTGAAACGAACTTTTCTCAATTTAAAAGAGAAAATATTAATTTCAATTGTTATTTTTCAATTCAGTTGGAAATGGAGTAGTTAACATTACCCGATATGAAGGCATCTGAAAATGGTGTAGATATTCATTAGGGTAATTACTTTTTTTTTTTGTAAATTTTTACCTACACTCACAAGAACTTTTCCGTAAAAAATCAACAGTTATTTAAAAGTTTAATCGGTAAAGTTGTTTCAATGGAATATACAGTTAAATTACCAAAGAAATATAATTTTAACTTTCTGACTGTTATTCAACAAAAAAAAAATAACAAAAAAAACGGACTTTCCGTAATAGTTAAAATATTCAGTTAAAATGTTCTACTTAAAACAAAAAGTTGTTATATTATATTGAGTATTGAAATAAACGAAAACAATCTATTGTTTTTACGGATTTTATCAATTAATTTTTCAACAGTTGAAAATAAACTAAAAAATACAATTGTTTTAAACGAAAAGTAAGTAGTCCTGTTTTTAACTGATTTTCAGTTAATTTAATGTGTATATTCAGTAGTCTTTACGGAAAAAATATTGTGAATGTATCACCACGTGATCAGAAATACTGTATTAATAATAAAAACCGCTTTTCGGGTAATTTTGCAACAAAAACCTTCCGCATAAAGTGCATTTTCTAAAGCTGCCTTTTTCACGTTTTTACTATTAAAGTTGAATTAGTGGGCCAATATTAATGAACAACATATTTTAAATTACTTTTTACGTAATGAGCTTGTCGTTTTGCGAATTCTGATGCCCATATCGCGAAACAATATTTAAATGCTTTTTATCAAAATTCGCGAAATACGTCAATTTTGAAAAACATTTGTGTCCTTTAACATCGATAGGCATCGCTATAATCTTATTGCTTTAACATTATAGTGAAATATCAATTTTTAGAAATGTTAAGTTTTCTTCGATCTTCTTTTATTTTATTCTTTTTAGTTTATTAATTAAATAATTATTTATTTCCAATATTTCGTCTCCACATTTTGTGACTTCTTCAGGGAACAAATATTAATACTTGTTCCCTGAAGAAGTCACCCAATGTGGAGACGAAATATTGGAAATAATTAATTAATAAATAAATGATCTTAAGCTCGTTTAAACTAAAAAGAATATCCATTTTTAGTTTAATGAAACAAAAATAATTTGTCGAACTTTAAAAAGGTTTATGCGGGAACATTTTTGAACCCCTCCAAAAAATAAATTGCGTTTCAAAATATTTTTTTTTATTGACTATGCGGCAAAGATAGGTTAAATTTGATATTTTTCAAAAAAAAAAAAAGTTAAACCCCTAATGACCATACAATATAAACCCACTTGATTTCAGATTTCTTCTTTGTTTTTAATTAATTGTTTCTATGCTTTCTCAACAATATTGTTGTGTAGATTAAAATGTTTTTTTGTTTATGATTTTTAATGGATGGCATATTAAATGCTTTTACTTGTTTTACATTGGTCAAAGTTCATAGAAATGCCAACAATATTATTTAGTAGAGACATGTTGTTGTTTAGATTATTTTTATGAACAAAATAAAAGTTAGTTCCTACAACCTTCAAAATTATGATTTAAGATTCTTATTAACAATCTAACTAAAAATTTAACTGAAGTAAAATCTTGCATATCTTTTTTTTTTCAGAAAATGTTTCTATAGAAATGGCCAAATTTCACGACGTGCTGTGGCCTCGTCGTCTTCTAATAGTGCTGCGATATCGCCTTCATCATCCTCCTACTCGTCGTCGGCGTCAACATCAGCACATGCAGTATCTTCGGAAACACGTACAAATGTCAATAGTATTGTAAATGAAGGGAAATCTGTACGTTCGGTGCCAGCTGGCGGAGCACATTTTATTGATACACCCATTGGGTGGTTATGCGAGTGCCTCAGCTACTGTTACTGCTACACCATATCCATTACGAAATGATGATTTACAATTTACAACAACACATAGTAATATGTATGCTTATACAACAACGACTGGGTAAGAAAGTCATAATTATGCAAAAGATCTATTTTTCTCTGTATCTTTGAATTTGAAAGTAAAGAGAGTAATTCAAAATTTTATTTCCTTCATTTCCTATTTTTGGAAAGAAAAGCCCATATTTCAAAAGAAATAAAATATTTGTTCACCTTCAACAATTTTTATACCCTCTATACCACTGTACAGGAGGGTTTAAGTATATCATCGAAAAAAGTTCTTGATACCCATACTGTATATATACAGTGTATATATATTCTTAATCAGCATGAATGGCGAAGATGATATAGCGATGTCAGTCTGTTGAAACGCTCTAATATAGCAGCGGTTTCCAGTCAAATTGTTTGTAGATATTATTAGCAGTTTGTTAATAAAAATTATCAAAAACGGTTGACGACTTCAAAAATTATGAGTGAAAATTTAAATGTATTTTTTTTTTTCGTTCGAGTCAAAATTGTTTCCATTGAATTTCTTTCAAATTTTCAGAAATTTCTGATCGTAAAACTAAAGATCTTCTAGGCATAACACTGTGTAACATTAAATTGTATCCTTAACGAAACCAAAGAGAAATAAAAGAGACTACTAGACAGTATTGCCATAAGTTGAATGCTGAAAAGTGCTAGAAAGAGCTAGATGCAGACAAAAAGTGCTAGAAAAAATGCAACATTTTTTTTTTTTTGCATATATCTTATAGAACACTTTCGAATTGTAAATTTATCTTTAAGATACCGTTTCCTTAAGTTGAAAATAGGGATCCAAAAATTCAATGTAGTGTATTTATAAAAGGCGATTTATGTTTATATTGATTTTAATTCAGCAGTTTGGTATATCACAAATCTTTTTTAAATTTCAACTCAGTGAAACTGAAATAAATGTTTAAAAAAACGGCAGTTTTTGGAATTTAGAAAAACTGCAGTGGTGTAAACAAGACCTTGAACCATCACTGAGCAAAGTTTAAGGATTATCTGTAAAAGTTACAGAGGGTTTAAGTTGAAAAATCGATAAAAATGGCTTGAAATAATCCATAGTTTTTACCTTCTTTCGCTTTTTTTTTAAGTTCTCTTATATTTCAATCTTTTTCGGCATAACACAAAGTCAGTACATATAAGAGATTATTTTAATGTTGGTTTGATAGATGCTTCATCGCTTGGTAAGAAGTTATAAGACGATTAAGTTTTGAAACCAAAAATTAAGAGTTTTTAAATTTTCGAGGTTTTTTGATCAGGGATTTCGGGCACCTCTATAAAATGAAAAAAGTTGAACTAGAGTTGGTAGCTGTTGTAATTCTTAACATTTTGGAATTAATCCCATTAATGTGCCACGAATAGTTAAGGAGTTTCAGCAGATCAAAATTCGAAAGAAAAAACGTAATTTTTTTAAAATACCAGTTTTTCGCGAGGCTCATTCGCGGTTTCATTCGAAATTTGGTGGACTCTTGCGTAAAACGATTTTTTTGTGAGTTTACATAAAAAAATCACTGGCGGGTTTATAAAAAATAAATTGCAAAAATTTTATGGCATTTTTGAAAAATGTGCGAAATTTACCAAACTTTTTCTAATTTTTTTTAGTAGCAATTAATGCATTATGTTCAAATTTAATACATCAAAAGACGTGCCTTAACGCGTAGAACCGATTTGGTTTTTTCATTTTTTACTTTACGTCATTATTAGCGGTAAGCGGGATGTATTTATCTAAACTTATTTTGATCTGGCACATCCAAGGCTTTGCACGAAATCCGATGAATTTTTTTTAAATGAAAGCCCATTCGATGCCTTATTATAAAATCAGAGGCGGTTTAAAAAATTTTGATGATTATTGATTTTTTTGGACCATATTAAGTTTTCTTGTTATAAAAAAGCATCCCAGATTTTTTTTTTTAAATTACTGGTGTAATCAGACGATTACAAGTAATTTGACCACACATATCCTAAATATGCTATAAAGAATTGGAAAAAAATTTTTCATCGCGATTTTGGAATAAACACATAATTTTTAGAAAAAAAAATCGCAACTACTTTACATTTGTTAGTAAAAAAAAGTCATAAGATATTTTGGCTTATCTGTCATATTTTATGTGACAATTAGTCTTTTTGTTTTAAAATAAAAATATAGTTTTATTAATTATGGATAACTTAAAAGCGGTAA
Source organism: Delia radicum (assembly GCA_021234595.1). Lineage (NCBI taxonomy): Eukaryota > Metazoa > Arthropoda > Insecta > Diptera > Anthomyiidae > Delia > Delia radicum. The sequence continues at coordinate 127,438,574 of CM037854.1, forward strand.
AACTTCGCGAAAAACGCCAAAAAGTGTCTGAAAATCGTAAAAAAAAATCTAAGAGAAATGAGCAACAAAATCAATTACAAATAAAAAAACACCATTTCAGTTGCGAAAATGTTCACTACTAAAGATCAAAAATACATCATTGAAAGTGCTATTAGACAACAACTATCAAATAAGCATAACAATGACAACATATTGATGGCCTCCAAATCCTATTCGCCAACATCTGATGATTTTTGTAAGACCTACTCCGAATACTTAAATTCTTCTTCAAATCAGAATCACTGTTTGTGTTTTGAAACAAAAAACAATTATAAAAAAATCTTCAAACCACTCAAAAAAGAGAGGCTGTGCTTCGAAGAAAAATTAAAAAATTAGAAGGAGCTATTAAGGACAAAGAAAATGGTGTAAAATTCTGGAAACTAAAATATAAAAGATCAGCAAAAAAAGTGGAAAATACACCAGAAAAAAATGTAAAAAAATTATGAGACAAGGTGAGAGCGCGGTAAAAAAAAAGATTAATGTTTTGTGAACTTTTAGAAAATCAATTAAAAGAAAACAAGCAAAAAATAACTTCGCGAAAAGAAAAAAAACGTTTGGTTGGTTCGTTGGTTTAAGTGGCAGCTCACGCTACTCGTGAGCATCAAGTAGAGTCAAAAAGCGACTCCGTTTTGAAGAGACCACACTACCCGTAAGGAACTGGTATCCGGAGTACTAGACCCACCCCGTTCGGTTAAGATAACGTATGAGATCACCGAATCCCACACGTGATATTACCGAGAGGTCGTCCAGTATATGGTCACCCAAGATCCGGAGTCGAATATTCTGCAGCGCCGGACAATCGCAGAGAAGATGCTCCACAGTCTCCTCCTCGCCCGGTATGTCGCAGCTGCGACAATGCGAACCGCGTACAATCCCAAGTCTAATGCCATGCCTACCAATCAGCCAGTGACCGGTCAGAACAGCCGTCAGCCTCGAGACATCCCTCCTGCTCCTGCTCAGGAGAGAGTTTGTACGCACTAGGTCGTAGTTGGGCCACGTAAGTCTCGCGGTCCTACAGGTATCCAAATTATGCCACCTGTCCCCCGCCCTGCGAAAGTAGTGCCGGAAAATTTCCCCCTTAACAGTCCCCAGCGGTCTCCACCGATGTGGAGACGTTTAAGGCAGATCCTGCCCTTGCCAATTCGTCTGCCCTTTCATTACCGTAGAGGTCTCTGTGGCCGGGGACCCAAACTAGAGTAACTTGGGATAGACAGCTTAGCCTGGACAGTTCCTCCCTGCACTGACCAACGAGAGCAGAGGATGTGACGTGAAAACGTTTACTCAAGAATCGTATCCGGAAAAGTTTTCAAGAAATACAAGTCTTTAAAAAATGCATCTAAGCTAGTAAGTTACTATCTACAACGGAAAAATATTAATTCGACCAATATATTGAATGTAAGTAAAACAACACGATTACACAAGCTAAAATATATCGTCAGACATTTTTTTGAAAAGGATGAAAATTTTGCATTGCCGCTTGCAAAAAATGACGTTATTAAGAAATTTGGGAAATGCTTTAGAAAGCGATTTTTGCAGGATACTTTGGCTAATCTACATCAACAATTTCAAAAAGAAACAAGATCAAAAATTTCTCTTTCAACATTTTTTAAATACAAACCTTTTTTTTGGATAATTAAAAATAAAATGTCTGCGCGTAATACGTGCCTTTGCAAGTTACATACAAATTTCGAATTAATTTTAAACAAATTGTATCATGTTAATGAATTGCGTTCACCCAGCAATCTAAAATTTACTTCTCTGGTAACATGTTATCCACACTCAAAAAATGTATGTATAAATATTATCCACTAACTGTTATTAAAAAAAAAAAGAAAAACAAAAAAAATAATATATGTATGAAACATTTTATACGCAACTTTTTGAACATAGTGTAACAATATTAGTAAAAACATTAATTTTTATCTGATTTAATAAAAATCTCTACTTTTGATAATAAATAAACTTTTTTTTTTTAATTTAAGAACGGATCAGAAAACAAAAATAATACTTATGCTCCTAAAAATAAATTATTAGTTCACAACTTTTAAGGACTTGCAGTATGTAAGTGGATGCAAATAGAGACTTTCTGACTACTACGCTATTGTTACCCTAACACTCATCTTTAATTCATCTTTTGACACACCATATCTTTTAAATATATAATCGCTAAGAACCCATTGACAAGAATACCTAACGGTGGTCGTTAAAGGGTTTAAGATGTATCAAATAATAGAATAGATATGGCCTAGCATTTTTTAATAACAAATGCAAAAAAAATTTAAAAAAAAACCAAAACAAAAAAAATTTTCAACAATTTTAAGACCGCCATATCTTTAAACCGCCATAACTTTTGACCGCCTCACGCGATTTAATTGACGCGAATGAATCTCTTATGCTAAAATAGCTCCCAATATGCCAACTTTCATTGATGTGCCATCAAAAAAAAA
>CM037854.1:127441159-127478711 GCA_021234595.1 Delia radicum
TTATTAATGAAATCGTTAATAATTGGAAATTTCAACTTTAAATAGATGTATAGTGAATATTATCCCATATTTCAAATAGTGTACTATGTTAAATTAAAGGAGCATAGTTGATAATATTTGCTACTATAACTTTTGCCACTTGTGGCAATCGAACCCACGACCCACTGATAAGCAAGCACGCTACTAATGCCCGTAATTTCAAGCAATATACCTACCGGTGCTTAGATACCTACCCGATTTTGTTCGTGTACACGGTAGATATCTAAGCACCTGTAGGTATCTATTGCTTGAAATTACGGGCATAACTAGCCTACCGGGGCGCACAAAATGTATTATTTTATAAAAAGTTTAATAACAAATTTAAATTTCTTAAAAAAAAAAATGTTTGGAAATAATTCCATTATCGTTTTTTGAGTCCAAAAGTATTTTGGAAATGATAGGTCGCAACATCGATGCATTAAAATTTTCTGATTTTTTTAAACTGTGTTGAATTTTAATGAAAAATAAAAAAAAAATATAAGAAAAGTAACTTCTATTAATATCTAATGAAATTTTTAATATCATCTGATCATTTCAAATGGAAATATTAACTTCATTTGTTTTCTGACAATTTCATATGTAAATTTTAATTTCAATTGTAATTTTCTCTACATAAAATCACAAATCTTAAAATCAAACGAACTTTTCTCAATTTAAAACAGAAAATATCAATTTCAATTGTTATTTTTCAATTTCAGTTGAAAATGGAGTAGTTAACGTTACCTGATATGGAGGTATCTGAAAATGGTGTAGATATTCATTAGGGTAATTACTTTTTTTTTAGTAAATTATTACCCATCACCACATGATCAAAAATACTGTATTATTAATAAAAACCGCTTTTCGGATAATTTTGAAACAAAAACCTTCCGCATAAATTGCATTTTCTAAAGCTGCATTTTTCACGTTTAAAGTTGCCATTAGTGGGCCAATATTAATGAACAACATATTTTAAATTACTTTTTACGTAAAGAGCTTGTCGTTTTGCAAATTCTGATGCCCATATCGCGAAACAACACTTAAATGACGTCAAGTTTGAAAAACATTTGTGTTCTTTAACATCAATGGGCATCGTTTTAATCTTATTGCTTTAATATTTTAGCGCAATACCAAATTTTAGTTTAATTAAACAAAGAATTGTGTCGAACTTTAAAAAAAAAGGTTTATGCGGGAACATTTTGAACCTCTCCAAAAAATTGAATTGCGTTCCTTAATATTTTTTTTTATTGACTATGCGGCAAAGAGAGGTTAATTTTGATAGTTTCAAAAAAAAAAAGTTAAACCCCTAATGACCATACAATATAAACCCACTTGATTTCTTCTTTGTTTTTAATTAATTGCTTCTATGCTTTCTCAACAATATTGTTGTGTAGATTAAAATGTTTTTTTTTTATGATTTTTAATGGATGGCATATTAAATGCTTTTACTTGTTTTACATGGTCAAAGTTCATAGAAATGCCAACAATATTGTTTATGTCGAGACATGTTGTTGATTAGATTATTTTTATGAACAAAAAAAAAGTTAGTTCCTACAACCTTCAAAATTAAGATTTAAGATTCTTATTAACAATCTAACTAAAAATTTAACTTAAGTCAATCTTGCATATCTTCTTTTTTCAGAAAATGTTCCTATAGAAATGGCCAAAATTTCACGACGTGCTGTGGGCTCGTCGTCTTCTAATAGTGCTGCGATATCGCCTTCATCATCCTCCTACTCGTCGTCGGCGTCAACATCAGCACATGCAGTATCTTCGGAAACACGTACAAATGTCAATAGTATTGTAAATGAAGGGAAATCTGTACGTTCGGTGCCAGCTGGCGGAGCACATTTTATTGATACACCATTGGGTGGTTTATGCGAGTGCCTCAGCTACTGTTACTGCTACACCATATCCATTACGAAATGATGATTTACAATTTACAACAACACATAGTAATATGTATGCTTATACAACAACGACTGGGTAAGAAAGTCATAATTATGCAAAAGATCTATTTTTCTCTGTATCTTTGAATTTGAAAGTAAAGAGAGTAATTCAAAATTTTAGTTTCTTCATTTCCTATTTTTGGAAAACAGATCATATTTCATAAGAAATAAAATATTTGTTCACCTTCAACAATTTTTATACCCTCTATACCATTGTACAGGAGGGTATAAGTATATCATCGAAAAAAGTTCTTGATACCCAAACTGTAACTTAATCAGCATGAATCGCGAAGATGATATAGCGATGTCCGTCTGTCTGTTGAAACGCGCTAATATAGCAGCGGTTTCCAGTCAATTGTTTGTAGATATTATAAGCAGTTTGTTAATAAAAATTATCAAAATCGGTTCACGGCTTCAAAAATTATGAGTAAAATTGTAAATGTACAGGGAATTCAGAAAAATGTTCCCTCACTCAGTTGTGATTTTTTGCGTTTGGGCATGTTTTTGAATATTTTTGCTTAGTAGCATATTTTTAGATTCTTTAGATCATGCTTTTGCTAAAAAATCTTTTTTTTTTATTAATTAATAATCATATAATTACAAATTATATACTATTACCCTAACCGAGCACTAGCAACTATGGCCTTCGGCGCGTTGTAGCGAAAACAGACCAGTGCCTCTGGTGGGAATCGAACCCACGACCCCGCACTGATAAGCCAGCACGCTACCAACTAGCCTACCGGGCGCATATTTTGGAAATTTTTAGAACAAAAGCATATTTTTTCCGTTTTTCTTTTAATTTTTAGTTACAGAAATTTTTTTTGAATAAAAAAATTTTCAAAATCCTTTTTTTATTTTCTTAAGTTTGCGGCACCGATTTTGGAGATTTAAGCCAATTTTGCAATTTGAATTTCCTGTTTTAAGAGTATACCGATTTCGGCATAATTATAAAATACATAAATTTTAAGAGCATATTTTCTGTTTTATAGGGCATAAAATAGATTTTTCGGGGCATATTTCTGGTTAACCTGACTATATGGTCGTTTTATGGTCTGACCGTAATGGTTTGCCTTTTAATATTGCGAAATGCTTTTATATGAAATATCATCGATGCCTTCATACTTTACATTCGCAATATAGTATTAAAGGTCATATTATCTCATCTGTTGATGAAATATTGGATCTTGGTGTAGTCTTTGACTACAAATTATCGTTTTGTAGCCATTTGAACTTCATTATACCTAAAGCTTATTCATTATTAGCATTTATACGTCGTAATTCTGCTAATCTTTTTGATTGTTCCACAAAAAAGTTCTGTTTTGTTCTTTTGTAAGATCTAGGCTAGAATATGCATCATTTATTTGGAGCCCTGTAGCGGATATCCATATTAATCGTATTGAGAAAATTCAAATTAAATTTGTAAAATTTGCTCTCCCATTCCTAAATGTTAATGTTAATCAATCTCCTTCTGATCCTACATTTTCTGTTCCATCCTATGAGGATAAATGTGAATTTATTTTCATTAAAACTTTGGAAACACGTAGGACCATTTTTGCCTTAAATTTTTTACATGGTATTATTTGTGGTGTAGTTGATTGCCCAGAATTATTGCATTTAATCAAATTATATGTTCCTTCTAGATCGTTAAGAGTTAGAGATAAGTTCTTTTATATTGATGTACATAGAACTAATTATGCGTTAAATGAACCTCTTACTAGAGTTTTGAGATTGTTTAATAAATATTGTAATCAATTAGATATAAGTGTTAACCACTATCAATTTAAAACTGTATTAAATAATATATTTTAAGTTTTTTTTTAATATTCTCATAATTTTGCTAGTCTGTAAGGATTTTTGTATCCATAGACGAAATAAATAAATAAATATAACACAATATTAACCCTCTAACTGGCAAACGAATGTTTTGCAACGAAATTCATACCATGTGATCCACTCGAAAAACAAATAATAAGTTCTTCAACAAAATTGATTATCGTTGCCTAATTTCGGCGATATGAACCAAAATATTTAAGGGTGTATTTTGGAAACTAAAGCATTTAAAAAAGAAGTTTTGGACAAAAAAAATATTTCTCTTACCAAGATATAACCACGCTCGAAAAACAATTTTTTTCTGCTCCTATTTAAGAAGATATCGCGATTTTCGCTTTTTGGAAAAAGCGACATTAGGCGAAAAAATATCTAAACTTCAATTTATATTGTTCAAACTTCAACACTTTGCCTTCTTTCTGCAAAATTTCATAATAATCCGTCTATTAGTTTATATGTAAGTTAAGACTTGTCCTGTAGAGGAATCCTGATAAGTAAGGACATATTATAATGATAAAGCTTCAATCTTACTTATATTATTATAAATTGGTTTTTTAGATTTTTGAAAATATTTTTTTTTTTAAAATAATTAGTTTTTGAAATTTTACGAAATTTTGATTTTAAAGCTTTCTCGCTTCCGTGGACGTGGACGGCACATGAAAAATTTATTCGCAAAATATTTAGAAAATTTAGTTTTCTATCGCAATATATTAATTTCTAAGTATACAGCGCTCATTTGACGCATTTGTGGTAAATTTTATGAAGACTGCCCTGAGGCAGCCTTACCCGTTAGAGGGTTAATAAAATTTTATTGAAAGAAATCAGTTATAGCAGAAGTTAAAATAATTCTGTTATTGAGAAATAACTCCGATGTGGTGGTATTTATCAGAAAGAACAAAAGTAATAGGCATACCAAGAAACCAGTAAATCTTCAAAGTTTTAACAGAACTTAAAAGAATTCTACTACGTAACTCTACAGACGTTACTCAAATGTGTTTAAATTAATAAAAATTGTTGTCAACTAACATTATTTTTTTTTTTAAATTATAAACTGCATACATATATACAAAAATTATTGAATTTAATTTGTACAATCGCGAAATTGACTGTCACTTTTGTTTTTCACTAAAACTGCACAGAAAGTTTTATATAAAAAAACAGAAAATTTATTCAAAATTGGTTTACATACAAAAGGTTTTTTTTTTCAGTTTGATATATTAATTTATAATTTAAATCTGTGATAAAATACATTCGTGTCAAAAAAGTGCAAAAAAAAATTACTAGCACTTTTTTAAAAATGTTGAGTGCTAGATCTAGCATCCATTATGCTAAAATGGCAACCCTGCTACTAGTAGAACAAAACCTCCAAAGGGTTTTTTAAACTTCGCTTGAATTTAATTTGTATATCTTTTTGAAGTTTTGACTAATTTTTAACCGATATTTTCAATTATGGGTGAAAATTAAAAATTTTAAAGATTATTTAATGCGCACAAAAATAAAGGGTCCGCCATCTAACTTTTTTTTTCAACTAGTGCTTATTTCGTGAATGGTAACACTTAGCTCATGTCTGATTTGACAGATAATTAGTTTTATCCTTCCGCTGAACGAATATGGTTGTGTATACGCTTGAACAACGCTGGGAAATATTGCGAAATTACTTTGAAAATCATGGTAATGTTGCAGAAATGAGCAAGGAGTGGCCGTTACAGTCACTGGCGATAGTTATCGGGCCATGTTGAACGAATTTTTGTTCACAAAAATTGAAGAGGAGAATATTGGCAACATTTGGTTTCAACAGGACGGCGCTACGTGCCACATAGCCGAAGCTACACTCGATGTTTTGCGCCCTGTTTTTGAAGATCGCATTATCAGCCCCAGAGCTGATGTCGTTTGGCCACCTCGGAGCTGCGATTTGACACCGTTGGACTATTATTTGTGGGGTGCCGTCAAAGATAAGTGTTACGCCAACAAGCCAGAGACAATTGACGCTTTAAAGGACAATACTCGTGAAGCCATTGGTGAAATACAGCTGCACACAATCGATAATGTGCTTAAAAATTGGACCGATCGTGTAGGCTACTGCATGGCCAGCCGAGGCAGCCATTTGAATGAAATTATTTTCCATTATTAACCGGAAGCATTGTACTTTCAAATAAAAAAAGAAATTTGAGAAAATATTCAGTAGTTTTTTTTATAGCATTTTCAAAAAAAAAAGTTATTTGGCTGACCCTTTATGTTTCCCAAAACTCGAAATTTTAACTTTTAATTTTTCATTTCATCTATTTCCATGTCAAAACCGAACGATTTTTGACATTACAATTTTTATTGCTTTGAAATTTGGCAGATGTATTCTTATTTCAAAAATCTTTGACACGTATTTTTGTAAAAAAAAGGTAAATGAATTTTTTTAAAAAAATTAATTGACAACATCTGTAAAAACAATACATTTTTTCGTTTATTTCAAAACTCAATAGAATAAAACAATTTTTTGTTTTAAATAGAAACATTTCACTGAATATTTTAACTAATACCGTTTTTTTATTTTTTTTTTTTTTTTGTTTATTGAATAACAACACAGAAAAAAATATTTCCCTACTTTTTTCAATTAAATCGGTTGGTGGAAAATTGTAAAAGCTGTCAATTAAAGTGTTAAATAATTTAGTTTCAGTTTCAGTTGTTTAAGTATGAATATTTATTTATTCAAAAACATTATCATAAAATTGATAATGTAATTTTTAAAGTTTAATTTCCTTAATAAAATTTTTTAAACAGAAAGAAAATGCAAAATATAAATTAAAAAATTATATCAAACAAAAAAAAATACCCTGATTTCAACAAAAGGGGTAATTTCTGCAAAGAAAAATCCAAATCCATTTCGCCCTAGTCCCTACGTTTCAATGGAAAGAAAAAACTAATTTCTGTGTAAATTTGTTCACATAAGTATAATTAAATCTGCTAACTAAATGAGAATTTTATGCTGGTTTAAATTCAATGTAATTAAAAGCTATAAAACACATTGGTATGGCAACAACACTTGTATAAGGTATAAGATAGGTATACGTTATTGATCACTTTTTAATCAAATGAGTTGTTATTTAATTAAAAAATAGTTCAATTAAAGATTTATCAATTTCTAATTGAATTAGCAATTTTCGTTGTTTGCGGAATTTCAGCAATTAAAGTTTTTGAATCGGTGGTTTTCGTGATTGAAATGGGTTTTTATTTTTTTGTGTAAAACAGAAAAGTTAAAAAATATATTTCTTTGATAATTTAACTACATATTCCATTAAAACAACTTTACGAATAAATTTTTAAATTAATGTTAAACTTTTATGGAAAAGTTCTTGTAAGTGTAATTTTAAAGATTTTTTTGTAATTAAAAAAAAATTTATTTAAAAAATGATTTCTAGAATATTTTATGGAAATTGATTATTTGTCAAAAGTTAAACAAAATTTTAATGTTTTCATTCAAGTTTGCATAATGCGGAAAAATATCGCTTAAATTTGATTAGACTACAATTATCTTAACATTTATTTAAAAAAAAATCCTTAACCGTTAGTGACCTGGAGACAAAAATGGCTACAGTTTACTTTTTTCTAAAGAAACTAGACAAAAATGGGTATCAAATTAGAGATATTTTAAAGATCTATCTACCGACTTAACATAAAAAAATTATAGGGATATATATATATTTTGTTTTTATATTTTTTTTTTGTCCTGGGTCCATTTTGGACTCCCAATTTTACTTTTTGCTATTTTAGGAAAGCCTGCTAGACGATTTTAACAAAACTTGTTGTGATCGATACTAGAGATATGTAGATTGTTTAGCGATACCTAGAAATTATAGTCTGATGGTCTAAAAGCCTTCAGAATTTATTATTTATGTTTTCTTTGTTCTAGGGGGAAAACCAGCTCACAATTTGTTTTAGCCATAGCCCTAAGTTCCCACAAAGTTTCGTCAAAAAAGCTTCAGCAGTATAAACTCGGTCGTCAAAGGGTTAAGCATTAAAAGTGAGATTGGTACGATACAGAATTCGCTTGTTTGTTAGTTAATTACCCTTTATTTAAAGAAAATCGCAAAGAAATTATTCTGTAAATTTCCTAAAGGGTCTTTTTTGGTCAGAAGTAAGAACATTAACCATATGTAGAGCAAGCTACATAAAATATATATTTTCATCAAGCGAACATTTTTGTTATCAGTTTAAAAGCTTAACAATATTGTAGTCATAATTAAAATTATATTTCTTGGTTCTTTTTTGTCCCCAGGCCACTAAGGGTTAAAGATTGTTTAAAGAAAATTAAAGATAATTATAGAATGGTCAAATTGATGTCATATTTTTCCGAAAATTATGTAAGCTTTGACAAAACCATTCAAATTTTGTTAAATGTCCTGGAAAGGAGTCGACACACAAACACAAATTAAAATGTTAACAGTAAATTAAAAAAAAAAAACACTTTTTTGCATTTTTATCGAATTCTTGGATCATTTTTGATTCCAGGTTATCCGATGAAGTCAAAATGCTTTATCTGAATAATTCTGAGTATACTTAATAAATTAGTGAAATTAAAAATTAAGTTTCTAAAAATTTCAAATTAATTACAAATACAGCGTTTTACGTTTTCCAAAAAAAGAGAATCGATTTCTTCCAGTTTTGAGACCATTTGCAATAAAATTGGGGGCTGTAATGACATATATATTTTTTAGGAACACCCTAGTACAGGGTGTCCGACGGGAAGGTATACTACTTTGTTTTAACGCCATTTTAGTAAACATTAGTCTTGACAGTTCATATTTGACAGTCGTGAAGTAGACACGTGTCCAATTTATTTTGGAAAAATGTTCGATAAACCAACGTGTTTTAATCGTTAAAACATGTTATCAAAATCAATCATCAATTACTGGGACGATGAGAAAGTTACGTGAAATTTTTGGGAGGAACAACGTGCCCACAAAATGCACTATTTATCGTGTAGTGAATGATTTCGAAGACAACGTACTGCAAGATCGGCTGAAAACATTACTGCTGCTCAAGAAAGTGTTCAAAACAATCCATCAACCTCAATTCGACGCTGTGCTCAGGAGCTTGGTCTTCAAAGAACAACTTTGGCCAAAATTTTGCTCAAGGATTTGCTTTTGTTTCCATTTAAGATTCAGTGGTATCAATAAGACGGTGCCACATCGCATACAGCCAGGATTACAATGGAAATTACTGCGAGACCTCTTTCCACAACAAGTTATTTCAAGAAATGATGATGCTGATTGGCCTCCTCGGTCGCCTGATTTTTTTTTTTTTTTATCTGAAAAGCAAGGTTCATGCAAACAAACCAGAAACGCTTGAGCAACTCAATGAAAATATTCGTGATGAAATTAATGGAATACCGCGTGAAATGTGTGAGAATGTAATGAAAAATGTGCTCAAAAGGGCCCGCATTTGTGAGGCTATCAGAGGCGGACATTTAGATATTGTCTTCAGATATTGTATTCCATATATAATTGCCGACATTAAATAAAACATTTATCACTATAAGATCCATTCTCTTTCATTTAATCAAAAATTATAAACAAACAAAGTAGTATACCTTCCCGGCGGACACCCTGTATATACTCGTATCATCGAAAAAGGTTCTGCCATCACATAAACTATATTTATTCTTTTATCAGCATGAATAGCAAAGCCGATATAGTGATGTCCGTCCGCCAGTTGCAACTAGGGTTATTTTTTTCCCGGCCTTTCTCATTTTCCGTGAAAGCGGAATCCATTTCCGGGAATAACAGCTCAGTAAGAATATGATTAAAGATTCTCATTGTGTTACAAAGTTTTCTTTAAAAAGACTCATTCATAGGACTAAGCATTTAAAATTACAGAAAAAAAATACTTTCTCCGGTTTCTGAGCAAATTTTTGCACTGCTTTGAATTCAAATTCGTAAAATTTTTTAATAGTTTAAATATAAACTTTTCTTTTTTTATTTTTGTTAATACTATATTGTTAGAGTTTCTTCATGAAATCCATTTATTTACTCATCTATACTGATTAGAGAAAAATCAGGGAAAATTCAAATCTCTCAGTAGCTGAGAAAAATGTAAGGGGTCGTTCCAAAAGCAACGTTGATAGTCATTAGCTAAAGCCCTTCCGATTTGCATGAAACTTGGTATATGTAATTTCCTAATTAGTATAACAAAACAAATTGTTTATTTGTTTTAATTTCGTTGTCGGTAGCGTTTTATCGCTGCTTAAAGTTGGTATTTTTAAAAAAATTACAAAAATACATACTGTTTGAATGTTCGTAATTATTGAACGCCTAGTCCGATTTTAAGAATGAATATATCATAGCAAAGCTTATTTTGTCTTCTCTCATAAATGTGGAGCTTTTATTTATACACTCAGGGAACTTCTGCTTTAAAAATATGTAGTTGTTTGGGTTGTAATACAGTTTCTTTATTTTTAATGTAAATGTAAGTCAATTGTAGAACAAATAACATTTTTAACTAACCTTGTAGTTCATTTAAAAAAACAACTCACATCAAATGACTGTTTTATGATTTTACATTAATTTTTACAGTTGTTTTTTGTTAAATAAATGTTTATATTTTACTACCATGTGGTTCATTTTTACTACAATTGTTAGTCATTTTTTGAACATTAAAAAACAAATGACAATGTTAGTTGAATTTAATGAAATGTAAGTCGTCCTTTCTTTATATGAAATTTCATTTGTTTTTGACTAAAATTGCTGTCGTCTTTACCAACATAATTTCCTAAGTGTACGCTTTTGAAAAAAAAATTAAAAAACTTGAAAATATCCTTGTTTCGCCAATATCTCAAAATGCACTTATTTTTTTCATTTTTGTTTACTGATAGATCAATATGTCCTCTAAAACATACAAATATTAGATTGGTTCTTTACAAAACCGATTTTTTCCATTGCTACACTCAAAAAAAAGTTTGTAAAGTCAGCAAAAAATTTTGCTGAGTCAGCAAAATTTTAGTCAGGAGGGTGCTTGCAAAAAAATTGCTAATGTCAGCAAAATCTTTTGCTGAAAATCAGCGAGCTGAAAAAAAACAACCCTTTTTTTGCAATAAGAAAAAGGAACCATAAAAATCTACCTAAGATGTGTGTCTTTGCCTTTCGCTTTACTCTGTCTACACGTCTGTATATGTTTGTTTGCAATTTGACCACACTAGATTATTAATCTATAAACATTTAGTTTAGAAATACATATTAAATTTAAATATTTTATTTTGTCTTTTATTTAATTAATAGACAATTATTTTCACAAGCCGGTGACAACGCAAAATTTAAGTTGTTTTAATCCTCAATTTTGTTTTATGTATGAAAAACAGATACAAAAATCTTCCATGGTTGAGTTTTTTATATGTCTTATTAGAGTTGTACTTCTTAGTATCATTTTCGTCTTCTCTACTACATCTTGTCATGCCGCGACATCTGCTTCATTCTGCGCATATCTTTCAATCTGGTTGCCTCCACACTATTAATAATTATTAATTTTTTTAGCAAAATTAATTAGTAAAACATTAGTATAATATTAGTGAAGCAGTAGTATAAACAGTTGAGTCCTGAATAAGTATAACAAAAAATTTTGCTGAAAACACGATTTTAGCAAAAAATTTGCTAAAAAAAAAAGTATACCTGATTTACAAGACGTTTTACTAACTTTTCTACTAACTTATTTTTTGAGTGTAATATTGCAAGAGTCGATTCATTCTTACTAAATTTCGGTAAAAAGAAATGAATTTAAAAACGTGTTCTGCATATAGAAATAGAGTTTTTGAGACATTTACATCATAAAATATATTAAAAATCTTTAAATATCTTATCTGTGAATACAATTTTAAACCTCTACTCTTTAGAGAAGTGCACTTAGAGAAAAGTTTGATATTTGCCAACTGAAATTCGGTTACTACGATTAAAATTAGGTTATTTCTAATTTCAGACGGTTGGCACAACTTAACATTAGTGTTCGCAACAAAGTTGGGCTAATTCAACTGAAATCAAATTTGAATGTACTAAATGAATTTATTAGTTGTTACCATTAATTTACACTTTGAAATTCGGTTGTCACTTTATTGCAATGTTCACGGCTTAAAAAGTTATCAGTGAAAATGCAAATGTATTTTTTTAGCGAACACGTTTTTCGCTCAAAACTTTTTCCGTTAAATTTGTTTAGGTCAATTTTATTTCTTCTTAAAATTTGTTTAAAAAAAAAATATTTCAAGAATTTCTGTGCGGAAAACATGAGATTTTGAACTAAATCTATTGAAGCGTTATTTCAAAATTGTAAAAAAATTTCAATTTATTTTTTTCATTTAAGACCTAATAAAAATATGCCGAATACTGCCTCACCTCTGCCTCCGAATCAATATAATAGAACCATACAAGAATTGCAACAACTGCAAGATAAAGCAAAACGTGAACAAATCCGTAAAGAATTCTTTGATACATATGATGTTATGACTGGGGTACGTATAGCCGCAACATTGGGTGGTTTCTTTGGTCTTATGGTTTTCCTGATAGTATGGAAAAGTCGCAGCAGTTCTAATGAAACTTTAAAAGTCTTAAAGGTAAGTATAAATATCATTAAAATCGATTACAAAAACATTATCGAAATAAATGGACATTTCTTTTTCTAAGGATCCAAAAATGGCTGCTGTAGCAGCCGTATGCATGCAAGAAGAAGAGGAACGTGAAATACAAGAGGCAATGGTTGCAACCGGAATGTCTATATATCCCGATGAATATGATGCCATTTTATACAGACGTCAAAGAATGCTTTCCTTGGGAAATGTCAGTGCTCCTCCTATGCTTAATAGAGGTTTCCGTTTTTCTTCAGTTGGTGGTGGCTATAGTAGCTTGCTAGAGCCACCAAGAAGATTTTCATTCTCTGCAGCATCAGGGGCATTGAGTATAGGGGCCGGTAGTTATGCGGGCAGTCGTAGAAGAAGTGGTTCTGAAACTTCACGTATATTTAGTAATTACCCTATGGGTAGCAGTTTTGGTACTGACGATTATTTTGTGGAAACTGATGATGAATTGGACAATGGTGATTATCAACAGCGCGAGACTACAATACATATGGAGGAAGTGGGGAAACATCATAAGCGTACTGATTCAATTAAAAGTAAACAGGGGTTTCTGGAAGTGCCATTAATGGTGAGGATTTTTTATTTGCATTTTCAACTGTAATAAGAGGATGAGATAATACACTGAAAATAATAACTTTGTAATTTAATTGAAATTGCTGAAAATTTATATTTGACATAAATGAAAAAAGTATTTCTTTTTCAGTGTACACTTATTCCTTGAAAAATTTCTTATTCTTTTTTATCTTGGATATCTAATTATTATATTTATTTTTTTTTTTGTAAATGTAGTATGTTCCAAAAATACGATTTGATACAATTTGTAGGAAATTATAAAGTTTTAGCACATATACGAGTAACTAGGAGAAAATATTTTAAACTTATTAAATTAAGGCTGCTTTTAAAACAAATTATACTTAAATCCTTAGAAAAAACAAAAGTCGGATAGTTTCTTCATAAAAGTTCCTGAATTCGGAGGATTTTTCTTCTCAAAATTGGTTTTTATTGCCATGAGGCTAATGTAAACTACACTCTAAAAAATTATTTTAAATTACTACTATAAAATGAGTAAAGTATTTAATCACAAAATGCGTAAAACTTTTTTGAGCTCACTTTCATATACAATAATACACACTTATAGCATTGTTACCCATTATGTGTTTAGAATTAAACACATTATGCCTAAAAGTAGTATTATTTTGTTATATAAAATTTTTACACACAAAGTTTGCAAATGTACTAACTTATAATAGCAATAAATATATTAACATTTTTAAAAAACCAACATTTGAAAAAAAACCAAAGCAAATTAAAAAAAGCTAAAAAGATCTAAAAATTTAAATTTATTGAGAATTTTTGTGAATTAATAAACAAATTATAATGTATAAATGTAATATTTGTGATAGTAAATTAAAGAACTTCCTAATGTACCAAAATTATTTATACACATCTATAAATAGAAACGGAATTTCCAAGTGTTTGCAGCCTACTTGTGGAAAAATATTTTCAAAATAGCTTCAAGAACAAAATTATTCTAGAAAGGTTGAGGTAAGAACGAAGAAGAATAACGTTTTTCTCTAAAAAATTAAAAAAACTATTAATTCTCAAATCAGACTAGACTTGTTTCTGCCTTTTTA
Organism: Delia radicum; assembly: GCA_021234595.1. Taxonomy (NCBI): domain Eukaryota; kingdom Metazoa; phylum Arthropoda; class Insecta; order Diptera; family Anthomyiidae; genus Delia; species Delia radicum. Next base: position 127,455,193 of record CM037854.1, read on the forward strand.
TTGACAAGCCTCATCAGTCTTATAATTGTCAGATTGTCTCTATATGATAAATTATATGATAAACTTTTCTAGAACCTGCCTGATGGTAGAATCAAACCTGCGCTTACATTAAAAACGTAAGAATACCAAGTCATGACCGTTTAGCTATCACACCCAAGTATGGCGTCGAATGTAAATTGCAGTTTTCTTTTCTTTTATTATGAATTATGAAAAGATATTTTACATATGACCTAAGTAAAAAAAACTGCAATTCCTTTTTTGATCCTACCTTTAGGACATTCAGAATGCATATTGTAACTATTGGCTGGCTAGGGGACTGGTTTTTGTACATAAAGGAAAACGTATTTTGTTTAAAATTAAAAACAAAAAGAATGTTATATGTGGAACAGTTTAAAGCGGAATTTATTCTGATTTCGTATGGTGAAAAAAGTGAATTAAAAAAGGTGATAAAAATTACTACAGCAGTAAAAAATACACATACAATTTAAACATACAATTAAACATACAATTAAGGGACCAGTCCCTAAATTGTAAATTTAGTCCATAATTTGTAAATATTTGGAAACTGCATTTTTAAAAGTGCGAAATAATGGCGTAATGCGAAAACAACGCGTTATGGTATAACAAATTTGCTTTAAAACTTTTTTTAATTGCAAATTTTTTTTATATATTTTTTGCGAATTAAAATTACACAGGACAATATTTGTAGTAATAATTTAGTACAAATTGGTTCAAAGACCTTAAAATTTTCCCGTTAATTCGAGCGTTGTCTTTTGTGGCTTTTGAAAACTTTATAGCTAAATAAACTACATACCTAAACAAATGTATATCCAAGGCAAAGGGTCAAATCAAAAATTAGAAAAGTCATTTTATATAGAAAATTCAATTTTTAGTATAATGCCATAAAAAATATATGTGACAAATAGCGAAATATTGATTAAAATGTTAACCATAAATATTACTACCGTTTTGATTTTCGGTAATTTCAATTCAAAAACATAAAAAATTAGCAAATTTAAAAAAATGCAAACAAATTAAAAAAAAATGCAAACAAATTAAAAAAAAAATGCAAACATATTAAAATATTTAATTAATTTTTTACACCATAAAGCATTTTTTGGCAAACCGAAATTATATTGCAGTTTTTTAAATACTGTTTTTAAATGATTATAATCTAGAGACTGTGCTGTTTTTAGTGATACCACAACTTAGCGGTTTTGTTGATACCAAAATTCATGCAAGTTTATTAACACCGGTAAATTTCTTTCAATTTCATTTGTAGAAATATTTGATATTCTTTGGGCTTAATACTATAATAATAATAATAATAATAATAATAATAATAATTTTCTTTATTTACATAAACTTTACAATTTACTTTACAATTCATATAATTGAGATTTCATATGTAATAAAGAGTACATTTTATCGACAATGTTTAACTAAAACGTCTGTCGCTAAAGGTTTCGGTAATTAATTATATTCTGATATTAAAAACGCTCTATATTTAAGTGCAATCTTTAAATATTTTGTGAGATTCGTCCAATCCTCTTCTTCTTGGCCATCTAGTACACAAAGAATTTCAGCATCTTCCAGAAGAGATTTTCCAAAAACACTGGTCCTAAATTCTTTTAAAATTGGGCATACTCCGAGAAAATGTTGAAATGTTTCGTGTTCGTACAGATTACACATTGTGCAATGTTTCCAAGTTTCACTATCGTTTATGTCAACGTAATATCGGTTTGCATTAAGTCGTTTCATCCCACTTCTTGCTTTGAAAACCCAGGTGATTTTATCAAGGTTATGATTTGGTGTGATATATTGTTGCGATCTTGCAGGATTTAAGTATTTATAAAGTCTGGTGCTACTTTGAGCTATTTGCATTCTCTCATTCCATTTATTTCTTTTCATTCTGCTTAATAGATTCGAACTGAAATATTTCCATTGAGACTCGGTAAAATTATTTCCGGGCCATTCCAAATTAAATTTTATTGCCATCTCTTTAACTCCTTTACAAACAACAGTTCTCGTCTTAATAAAATTGTTGATAAGATATTGGGTAAACGGGTTTCATTGTGTTCAAACAAAGTTTTACTTATATATTGAAGATGTAAAGAAATCGTATAAATATGGTTGTCTTCGGCATTAGTTTCTAACATATGTATATAGTTAGGAGTATCACTTGGTAGCCTTAATATTTTTTTGAGAAAATAGCGCTGAAGTTTATCGATTTCGTCAAAGTATCCAAAACCCCATACTTGTGCAGCATACGATTGGATTGAGCGGCAAACAGCCAAAAACACCTTTCACTTCATTTCCAAATTTATATAACTTTTTGACAGAAAGCTTTGCCAAGTTGAGCTAATAGCCATCTTCGCCTGTTTACTACGCTTCAATACATGTTTGCTAAAGGACAATTTAGGAGTAAAAACAACGCCCAAGTAGGTAAATTCAGAAGAAATTTTAACTTCAGAATTGTTGATGAACCATTTTTCATTATGAGCAAGCCTTCCTCCATTTCTAAATACAACTATCTCCGATTTATTAAGATTTACTTCAAGGTTCCATAATACGCAATATTTTTCAAGCTTTTTGATCATTTTTGTTAGCACATCAGCATCTTCAGCCAGCAGAACTATGTCATCTGCATATAACAAAGGGCGAATATTAAGATCATCTATCATGAGCCCTCCTCCAACATATTCATGGATATCGTTGATATACAAAGAGAATAAAAGTGGTGATAATAAACAGCCTTGCTTTACTCCTATTTCGGTTTTAAAGTAGTCCGAAATTTCTTCACCATTCCAAACAGCTAATTCAGTTTTGCTATAAATAGCTTCCAACATTTTAACAAATTTATATGAAACACCCAAATTATATAATTTATAAATAAGAGCTCCTCTTGACACATTGTCAAATGCTGCCTTAAAGTCAATAAAAAAGGCGTAGACTTTCCTCTTTTCTTTTTGTTTGATGCTTACGATAGCTGACAAGTTATATACATTATCTACTGTAGAGTATTTTCTGCGGCTTAATACTAAAGTTGAAGAAATATTAGTACTTTTTTGTACTTTTTTTCAACTTTTTATTTTTAACTTTGTTATTTAACAATCATTTTTTTGTTCGTTTTTTTTTTATTAAAGCTTTTTATAGTTAAAAATAAAAATGTTTTTTTTGTTTTTTGTACAGTTGAAAAAAAAAAACATAAATTTCACATATATTTATTTTTACAAGTTTGATATAACTTTTATTAAAAATAAAAATTATGTTATATTTATTTTTGTTAAAAATAAAAGTTTTGTTATATTTATTTTTGTTAAAACCAAAAATAAAACGTTTTCCGGTCTGTGCTAAGTAGTAAACAGTTCTTCTTACAAATATTCTTGTCTAATTGGACCCAGTTCGTTACGTTATTAAAACAGTATAATGAAATATGTGGAATAAAATATGTGGTTTTTATTAGAGAGGAAAACTCCAAACCACCCAAAACTTTGGCAATGAACAAATTTTGATAACAAAAGTGAGAATTTTTGAGAAAACGACCAAAAAGTACACAAATGTGCCAAACCCGAAAATATTTTGGACAAAAACTTGAAAAAAGATTCGTGAATTTTTATCGAAAATTTTTTATTTTTTCATTTTTTATTCAAAGATTAAAAAATTTACAACAATAAAAATATAATTTGCAGCTAAAATTTTTAGAAAATCCCTAAAATACTTATGTATCCTAAACTATTCCCCTAGCCGGCCCATATTTACAATATGGTAACACCCAAATTAGTCGTTTAAAAAAAGAACAATAAATATATTTCAAAAATTAATGAGCGGCTGTCCTAAAAATTCTTTTAGTGAAAATTCTCAAGACCATGATAAAACAATACCAGGTGGAATTATTTATTAGAAAATTACTTTTTTAAATAAACAATTCCTGAACAATCAAACAAAAGAAATATCAAATTAAAAAATATTTGTAGCGTTTCGAGTTTTTCATATTATTTTTCGTCCTAAACAAGGTAAACACAATCTCCTTTTTCAATAATTGTTTTTTTACAAGATAAATTTAAATAGTTAACGAAATTTTAATAGACGCATTTACACTTCATGCATCATTTATTTAATATGGTGTTAAATTGTTTTAATATAATATATTAATATTAATAATTAATAACTCATAATCAGCCCGATTATGAATATTCCCTCGGATTTTTTCCTCTGCGGATTTTATTTTCTCGAGAAAAAAATCCTTCTATTCTAAACAGGCGGGAAAAGAATAATAAGGGAGAGAGAACTGAATAATATTAATTGAATAATTGAATAAATCATACAAATGCTATCACAATTCTCCCTATTACTGACATTCATAATACCTCCTTTTTTCCGGGGGAAGAGTTTCCCATTTTCGAAATACGTTTAGAATAAGGTAAAAGTGAAAAAATTCCCCGGGCAGATTTTATTAAGAATAGGGGAACAAGGAATAGTTAAAAAATTCTCACGGAATTGTTATTAAGAATTGGGCTGAATATGTATTATATGATGTTAATACTTCAAGGAAAACATAAAATTTAGTGCAAACATTATTAGCAGGAAATCTAAATTTTTACTTTTTTAAAGGAGTTGGAATAAATTAAAGTGCTTGTCATTTTTGGAGTATAGTTTATTCCGAAGTATACTAAATATTGTTAAATGCGACATTTGAAAATAGAAATCTAAATTTTATATCATACAAGACAGAGACTAAACAAATTATTACAAATGGCTAACTCAATGTCATACGAAATTAATATATTTTAGTATACAAATATTTACAAAAAAAGTTAAATAAAATAAAGGCTGCAAACGAAATGTTTTTACAAAATTAAATGTTACTAATAGAAAAACTAAAAGCAATATAAATAAAGTTGACATATCAAATGAAAGATTATTTTAAGTTAAAACTAGTTAAAACTTTTAACTAGTTTTTAAATTCAGAAAAAAGTTCGCCACCCTTTGCTAGACGGAGCGAATTTTCGCATTGACGCTATACAAGTCAACTATTCAACTTAAACTAATTGTTCATATTTGTTCTTATTTTAATTATTTTTAAATTCTAAGACCTGCCTGAAAACAAGAGTTTTTCATAAAGTGTTCGAATCAATTGTCTTGCAGAATGTGACTAAAATTATAAAATTTATTCGCAATCAATGGTTTAAAGTCGTGGATTTAAGTTTTTTATTTTTAATTTAATATTTAATATTTGCTTGTATTTCATTATAAAAAAGGGATTTTCGCTTCATCAAATTTATGAAAAACTTCGTAGATTTTCATCCAATGTAACTTTTCATAAATATGATGAAGCCGTTTCATAAAAGAGCAAATTGATGACATGCTTCTTCGTATTTATGAAATGTTTCTTAAATATGATGATGAAGTTTCATAGCTTTTTATGAATTTTATGAAACATTTCATAAATAGTATGAAGCTACTTCATAAGTTTTTATAAATATTAATATTTATATTATGAAAACTTCTTAAATATTATAAAACATTTTTCCCTGAGTGTACAAAACATAAAGTTTGGGTAATTTGTTTTATTTTTTTTTTTTTAAGAGAAGCAACAATCAAGAAATTCTTCCTATTTATTAATGTGTTGCTGTCTTTGGAAAGGGGATAGTGGAGAGCTGAAAGGTGGGAAAGATGAAAAGTCTTAGAATTGGGCAACATCAATTTTCTAAATTGATGTTGCCCTCACCGGGAATTGAACTCGGGACCATCTGTGTAACAGTCCAACACGCTAACCGTTACACCACAGCGCACACGGTGCTACAAAAAACAAAAAACTGCAATCACTTTCCAAGTGACCTATTGTAGGTTGTAGTAAGTCTAGCCTACACTAGTTCTCTTTGTAACTCAATAATTTTTTAAACAATTTTGAAATTTCAAACGGCATTTTAAATATATATACTGTCTTATATTATTAAGATAAATAGGTAGAAATTTTTTTAATAACAATTGAAATTTATATATTTTTTTAATTTTTTCAACATCTACGAAATTTTTTTCGAATCTTCTATTAAAACCACAACATTCTTAAAGTTAGAGTTTTTCTGAGTAATTGAGTCTTCATTTGTTAAAATCGCTGGAAAAGTTATGGTACTCTTTGTATATTAATAATAATTATATTTTTCAGTTTTTCTAAAGTTTTTCAACTTCTACGAGGAGTTTTTAAAACAACCATATTCTTAAAGTTGGTGTTCTATTAAATAAAATGAGCCTTCATTTGTCAGTTTGTCAAGTCATCAATTCGATTCAAAACTGACAAAGTCTATATATGTAATAATTAAAATTTTCAGGTTTTTACAACTTTTTCAACTTCTACGAGGATTATGATACTTTTTCTTTACCTACATAGCGAAATTTGTTTTTTTCTAATGCAATCTATTGCACTAGTGCGAAGGAAGAAGAAACAAAAATCGGTATATATAGATAAAATACCATGACTTTATAAAGAAAGTTTATGCATTAGACCGACTCACCAGAAAAAAGTTTTCTTTTTTCTTTGGTTTGTTTTATGATGATTCCCAAAATATTCAGTGTCTAACATTAAGATCCTGTTACCTGAACCGCTTTTTTAGTACTTTAACTACTATTCAATTTAGTATCATATGAAAGGTTTTTTTTAAGACGCGTCCAACGGAATGTAAAACATGTCAACGCTTGTCCAGACATATCCTTTTTTCAGGAATATTCTAAAAAACATTATTTTTTAAGTTTTTTGTACGGAGATTTTTGTTATTTAAATGTGAAATTAACATATTTTAAATCTTAGACGATTTAAGTTAATAAGTGAAATTCGCACTTGTTCGCGTTTTACCACATATGTAATATGTTGGGAAAACTATGTTTTACTTATATTAATATCGGTATCAAAATTTTTCTTTAGGCAAGTACATCATCTATGTATGGAAATATTTTAGAATTTTGCAAATTTAGTGCATTTACCTCGGGGCTCAGGACCAATTTTTAAGAACATTTTTTAACTAATCCAATCTGCAAGTGCATTCGGTTTCTAGTTGATGTAAAAATATAGCTTAGGAGAAAAAATTCAATACGCTTTTTTTTCGCTTTATAACTTTTTTCGCGAATTAAAAAAATTTACACAGTTTTTAATTTTTATATATATCGAGCTTAAATTGTTGAACTTTTAAAACAAAAAACTGCAAAATTTTGAGTTTGAAAAAAAATGTTGCCTCCAAAAAAAGCGCGTGGTGGAATTTTTTTTATTTAAGCCGATTTTTCATCCTTACATCAACTAGTAACACAGTCCGCTTGCAGACTGCATTAATTAAAAAAAATTGGTTAAGTCAACCGTGAAAAATTCATTCAATTTGCAAACTTTTAATTTATTTAAACACATAGATGATGCACTTCACTAACGAAAAGTTTTAATACCGAAATTAAAGTGTGTGGGACCAAGTTATTCGCCAATATTGAATTTTTGCTAAAATGTGAACTATTGCGAATTTCAAAAAAAGCTGAAATACGTATTTGCGTAAATCAACTAAAGATTAAAATATGAAAATTTGACATTTATATCACAAGGATAAGTCTGGAGTCTAAGGATTAGTCTGGACATGATTGACACGTTTTATATACCTTTGGATGTACCTTTCATATGATACTAATATTGTAAACTTTGTCTTTAGCTTAAGTACAAAATTCTTTGAAAAACTAAAAAAAGTGCAGAATTTAAAAACGATCGAGCTCACGGGATCTTAATGCTAGACACGAAATATTTTGGGAATCATCATAAAACAAACCAAGGTACATTTCGAGGGGTGAAAAAAAACAATTTTGCTATCTCCATACAAGGTAAGTCGGTCTAATATGCATATATGTATGTACACTCAGGGAACTTCTGCCTTAAAAACATGTAGTTGTTTGGGTTGTAATACATTTTCATTATTTTTAATATAAATGTGAGTCATTTGTAGAACAAATTAAATTTTTTACTAACCTTGTAGTTCATTTAAAAAACAAACTACATCAAATGACTGTTTTATGATTTTACATTAATTTTTTACGCTAGTTTTTTTTTTTATTTAAAAAAATAAAAAAAATAAATGTTTAATAATTAGTAATTTTTTGAACAAATGACAATGTTAGTTGAATTCACTGAAATGTAAGTCATCCTTTCTTTAAGTGAAATTTAATTGTTTTAACTACATTTGCAGTGGTTTTAACCTACATAGTATTCTATATAAAGATCTATATAGACTAACTTAAAATCGGATAAAAAATGACTGAGTAACAAATGTTAAGATGTGCCAGTCGCAAAAAATACTGTTTTACAGTTATCTCGAAAATTTGAGGGTATATTGCAACTTCTCAAACCTGTTTTTTAATACACTCAGCTAGACTAACAACCTACATTAGGTCATTGACGGGTGAGGTCATTTGACGGGATTTTTTAATGGAAAAATTAAAAAAAAAATGGGCGCCACATATCATGGATCATGAAACAAAAACCATTTTGAAATCCCACACTTATATGTTACCAGTCGTAACAGTTTTTAGGGCCTGGCGTGTCACAGGGATCCCGGCTCTATTAACTACTGGTAGAATTTTTTAAAGAGGGGGCCATTTTTTTTTTTTTTTGGGTTGCCCGAAAATATAAACTTTTTCCCTCAATTTCAGTCCATGAAACATGTTTCATTAAAGTCACTGTTTATGAAATGTATGAAGATTTAATAAAAATCTTCATAAAACTAATGAATCATTCCGACAATGAAGTGTGTATGAAATTTATGAAACAGTTTCATAAAGTTTTTTAATAGTAACAAGTTTACTCGAATTAATAAAATTTTTCATTAATGTCTTAAATAATGTACTTTAACTAAGCCAATAAAACGCTTCATATAATTTTTAAACAGTTTTATAGAAGTCAAAAAATAATAAAGGGCTATATTGAAATTATAAAGCACTATATAAAACATGTTGACCACTTGAGAATTAAATCTTAAAACTAAAGTTTGAAATCAAATTATACAATATTTATGGAAAAAATAAAAAAATTAAGTCTTTTAAGTCAACTTCTAAACATAATCCAATCTTCTGGAAATTTGGCATGAGGAGCTTGCCAAGCCCGCTAAAGGAAAAACTAAATCGTAGCAATGCCAAACCTACAATATTTGTTATCCTAAGGATAAGAGACAAAAAAAATATGGATCAACTTTTTAATTTTTTACAAAAATTATGCGAAGTAGGCGGGGTTTAATATTGACAAAGGCGCTACGAAATATCCCCCAATGAAATAACCCCCAACGGCCAAAAATGAAATAACCCCCAAAAAAATTGTGTAAAATTGTTTGGGGGTTTTTTCATTTTTTTTGGGGATTATTTCATCTTACGGTTTGGAGATTATTTCATTATGAAGCAACCCCCAATGAAATAAAGCCCAAAATTTAAATTCTTTGGAGATTATTTAATTTCATATGCAATTATTTTGGGGGTTATTTCATATTTTTTGGGGGATATTTCATTTTGCTAAAAGTGAAATTTTTTTAATATTTGTTACGGTGGGGTGCAATAACGCCTTACGAAATAAGGCCTTTAAGGCTTTATTTCACTTCCAATTGAGAAATAAGGCCTTTATTGCGAAAAGGGCTTTATTGCACTTTGAAAGTGACATAAGGCCTTTATTGAAATTTAGCCAATGGTGCAATAAAGCCTTTATTTTGTATTTTTTGATTCTTTTGTTACACTGTTCAGTTTTTCTGCGTGGCGGCCTGCGGCCGATCTTAGGGGTTTTCTCCTCCATAGGACGCGGCAGGTGGCTTCGCTGAATACAGTTTTCTCATTATCTTCCCTAGTGTGACGCGCGCAGGGAAACTTTATTCAGCGAAGCCACCTGCCGCGTCCCATGGAGGAGAAAACCCCTAAGATCGGCCGCAGGCCGCCACGCAGAAAAACTTTATAAAGCAAAGATTTTCAATATTGTTGCAGTTAAATTTTTTGTTGAATTATTAATGTTCTATTAATTTTTGCTTATCATCATATTTGCAAAAATGTGTAATGATTAAAGTGATTTTTTTTAATTTTGGTGGGATTTATTTCGTTTCCAGAAGTGGGATTAATTATTAATGTTCTATTAATTTTTGTTAATATGAAATTTTTTTATAATTGTTCAATAAAATATAAGAAGAATAAGAATAAGAAATTTTATTGCTTCATTTAAAAAAAAATTTAAGTGAAATAAGACCTTTACGGCTTTATTTCACTTTCAAAGTGCAATAAAACCTTTTTGGAAATAAAGGCCTTATTTCACTTTCCATTGAGAAATAAAGCCTTTAAGGCCGTATTTCGTAAGGCGTTATTGCACCCCATCTAATCAAATATATAAAAACAAAAAATAAAAAAAATTTGGGACATATTTCATTTCTTTGGAGCTTATTTCATTGGGGGTTATTTCATTTCTTCCTTTGGGAGTTATTTCATTACGAAACAACCCCCAAATTTTGGGTGTTATTTCATTTTCACCTTTGGGGAATATTTCATTTCTTTTGGGTATTATTTCATTTTTTTTTTTGTTGGGACTTATTTCATTTTTTTTGGGATTTATTTCATTGGGGGTTATTTCATTTTGTCGTTTGGGTGTTATTTCATTGGGGGTTATTTCGTAGCGCCATTGACAAATTTTGCGATTATTTTTAGTATATTATTTATTATTATACTGAATTTTAAAAATGCTATAAATTTGACTGTATCAATATATTTTTTATAGAGAATTTGAAAAAAATAATTAATTCAGTACATGTTCCGAATTTTTAGAGTAATACAAATCTTAATTTATCTAAAAATCTGCTTAAAATTTTATTAATTTCTTTATTTATTCAAAAAGTTTAGATGTTTTTTATCGATCCAGAAAGTGTTATCATAGTATTGGAGAAAATATTCGTTAAATATTGTTCTTCATATACGTATATTTCAATATTTCTGTAAAAATGCCCGTATAAGTTTTATTAGTTTTTTGTTTTTATATACATGGAGATTATTTTATGTAATTTTTAATTTATAACGACAAGAAAATGATTATAAAAATAAAGAAAATCAAACACATTAGCTAGGTTGATACTAGTATTTCGTTTTGGCTAAAGATCTCATCAGAACCTGAAGTTTTAGAAAAGCTAGAACCTCCAGAATAGGCAGAGCTTTAACAAAGCTCTATTCCTGTCTTCTTAGTAATCAACCATGTGGTTAGGGTGGTTTTTCGATTTTAAACTACAGCTAACAAAATTGGTGAAATTCAAGGGGTTACGGTGACAAAAAGCTACGTTGATACCTGTGCAGAAATTGACTGGATTATTGTTTGGAGATAAAGGATATATCAAAAAGATCTTTTTCACGAATTATTCGATAGAGGGTTAAAGCTTGTAACTAGTATAAAAAAGGGTATGAAAAACTCATTAATGGCGCTAAATGAGAAGATTTTGTTAAGAAAAAGATCGATTATTGAGACAGTTTTTGGATCTCTGAAAAACAAATTTGAGATTGAGCATACTCTCCACAGATCACCGATAAATTTTTTGGGAGAACTTGAATACTAGCTACCCTAGGGTTTCTTGCCTTTTTTTCACTTAGTAAATTTCTTAATATTTATAATTTAGGTTAGTCGCATTTAAAAGCGTCTGAATCGCGTTATTTAGATGTTTAGAACAAAAAACGCTATACTTGAAAGTATAACGTAAGTAACTAGCCAACCACGGGGCTTTTATCTTTCAAACTATACAAGCTACAAAATTCGTGTTGTACTCTTTGAAGTGATGCATATTTATTTTTTTCATGGAAGGTTCAAACATAGCTTTAGGGGCTCTTGAGTTCAAATGCCTATATCTCAAAATGCGCATTTTTTAATTTTTGAAAAGAAAAATAAATGTTTATTATTGAACCCTCCTCCACATTTGTGGAAAAATGCAAGGTGCTATTTCGATTGGTCTCTGAACGTAAGCAAAGTCTACAAATATTTACATTTAACTTTGTGCCTTACAAAATAAAACGTCCTACGCCATATATCTCCAAATTTCAGATACGAAGATACATTTCCCCCTATGAATCCTACGCATGATCACATACCAGCCCATGTTAGGGTTATAACGTTTTTTACAAAATTTTTACCTTTCACCACATGCTAGGAAATACTATATTAATACAGTGGAGTTCGGTTATAACGAACTTTTTTATAACGAACATCGTTTATAGCGAACTTTCTATATAACGATATAATTAAACCTTTATACGAATTTTCATACAAATGCTATACTTATAACGAACGAAATACATAATTCAAAATTCTGCAGAAAATCTTAAAAACTTTAACTTTTTAATTGAACATTTACTAAAAGGGATTTAAAACTGTATGAAAAGTAATTTATTAGAAGAATTATTTCAAAATTACAGACAAAAATCTTAAAAGTAGAAAAATTTAAAAAAAAAAAATCCGGGAATTTTAATAATTTTTTTGAAAATAATTAATTAATTAATTAATTAATTGAACTTCGTCTATAACGAACTGAATAATTCCTTATAATCGTACTTGTAATAAAAATCGCTTTTTCGGGTCATTTGGCAACAAAAACCTCTCACATGAATTACACTTTCTAAAAATGCATTGTTCACGTTTTCACCAATAAACTGTTATTATTTTCACCAATAGAGTTTTATTATATTTTAGTACTGTTTTATGTAAGGCTCCTTGTTCTGCGAAAACGTGAACACCGTTACGTGAAAACTGTCAAATTTAAATGCTGATCGATATGATCGTTGAAGTCTAATTACTTTACAATTTTGGAAAAATGCTGATTTTAAGTTCAGTTTTACAAAAAAAAATTTGTCAACTTCTATAAGGTTATTCGGGAACTTTTTAGAAGCCGCGAAAAAGTAATATTAGGTTAATTATTTTTGATGGACTTTATGGTTAAGATTGGTCACCCTAATGGTCATACACAATTGCATTTTCAAATGGCAAAGCAAATGATATTTTGTAACACTTCTTTCTAGTTTTTTCAAAATGTTGTCTTCAAGAAATTTATTTTATCCTTTTCACTTATATATTTTCTATCTCTCTCTCTCTCTTTCACTCTGTCTTTCTTTTCTTGTCTTACTATTTTTCTAAATCTAACTCTATTTTTCTCTCTTTCTCTCACTCTCTCTTTCTCTCTATAAGGAATAGTGTGCTATCTCTAAGCCCATAACTTTTATCTGAACTCACTCTTAACACTGAATACTCTATTAGCACTCGTACACTTTCGTCAAAGTTTAACTTAACTAACTTTGGTACGCGGTTCTAACAAAAACAATAGCCTTTGAAACCCATAGCTCTTGGATTTTACTGGAACAGGGTAGTTTGCTTTAGTTATTTAATTATATTATTTTTTTAGCTAATTTCGGATTCTCTCTTTTACTTACAGGGTCAAGATTCACGACGCAGCAGTGCCATGACATGTTGCAGCACTGATAGTTCATATCTGGAAAGGCGTTGTTCTGCCTTTACACTGGGTTTGTCAAACCTGCCGCCTTCATTACAGCGAAAATGTTCAACAGCCTCGAGAGCATCGAGTACCGATACATGGGATTATTATTATCCCGATATACAAGTCATACAACCAACTCCCAAACCATCACCTTGTCCTTCAGAACGTAGTATCTATGAACAATTGAGGGCACAAACATCGCAGTCACAAACCCGACCATCAGCACTACCACCACCACCACAAACTCAGGCTTCAAAAACAACGACAACTACAGTTGCAATGGAAACGTCTTTACGGGGTCTGGCGACTATAACAACGGCAGCCAGTAAGTCAGCTAAGCCCATAACAACATTAACATCTAGCACAATAACGGCTTTAACAACTGCCAATGGTTTAGCGGCTAAAGGAGGTGGAGGATGGGGAAACACTTCCCCACCTTCCTCTCAGTTTATAAGAAAACATAGTATAGCATTTTATGACCCAGAAAGTGCCCAATCGGGACGTAAACAACAAATACATTCAATAAGTGCGGATACCGTAGATGTTTATCCTTATAATCAACCCTTGACGGAGAGAGGTATATATGATGCAACTAAACCCGCTCAATCTGCTCCTCCAGTAGGAGTACATCATGGCTTTCGTTTTACAGATTCTCCTACAGAGGAACTACGTTTAAATGTCAAACGTAAGATAGCGGTAGTGGAACTACCACGTATACCCTATCCAGAACAGGATACACCACCCAGTTTAGTGGCTATGACTTATGAAAATAACAATATTTTCAGTTATATGAATTCCGCTACCACTAAAGCCTCCGCCAATGCGACTAACTCCAGTAGCATAAGCATCGATAGTACTCCCTTAAGCATTGACAAACTCAATGGTTCGGGTAGTTTGGGTACTATATCCGCCAAGGCATTATTTAATGCCGAAAAACGAGCTCCATTGGCTTCCCTAAGTTCCTTTAAGATATCTTCCGTGGAATATCAAGATTCCGAGTTACGTTCAATGGATGAAGATTCCGTATTTTTAGAAAGTGCAGCAGATACTGATGAAGATATGCAACAATTGAGTAGCGACAGTGATGAGTCCAGTTTCAAGGATGTTGCTGCTAGAGATAACCAACGTACCGAGAGTTTACTAGCTACCACAACTCAACATGATGTGGTTTTTGCCTTTAGCAATAAATACGGTAAGATCTTCGGTAGCAAGATATCCTTTGGAGAAACGTTTTAGTTTGGAAGCTGTCACAACCACAACACAAACTACCATTTGTACTCCTACGGTAGGAACATCGAGTAGTATACCTATAACTGCCAGTGCGCGTGTACGAAGATCTTTATTACAACGTCATCGCACCATAAGTGTGTCTTCCAGTGATCGTGTAGCTTTGCTGGAACAACCTCTAAAAGAGTTTCCCTCAAGTTCAACACAAACATCCGTTATATCGTTAGACACCAAACAGCAGACACCATTGGAAACTCATTTTGGTGCCATTATATGTACAAATAGTCCTCCCACTCATCCAAGACGAGCTCAACTACTACAACAATATAGTGATCCACAAAGTCTGCCAACAACTACAACTACCACCACAAATACCACAGAAGATGATACATGTTCTACCCTTAATACAGAAGTGGGGTTGGGTGTTGAATCAGCAGTAGATCAAAGAGATATAACAAATATGGGTAGTAATGAAACAGTGGCTATGGGAAGTACCACACGTGGTTCCACTAGTCTCACACAACATAGTAGTTTAAATACGGTTGTTAGTTTTGGTCGTTGTAGTCCATATAATGAATCCCTACAAGTAAGTACAGATGCCTCTAGAGAACAACTTTCAAAGCATCATTATCATGATTCACAACAACATCATCATCAACAACATCAGCAACAACTGCCAATTTCAACATCAACCCAATATGATCCTTGTGCCTCTTCTATATCCGATTCTTTTATACTCACAAAAGAACCTCTAATAAAAATGCCTTCTTCTCTTAAAAGCCTGATACTACAACATAAACCCTCGTCTAACATAACACAACAACAACATCACACAGATATACCTATAACAATAAGTCGCAGTGCCACCAATTTAACATATACTGATTCTTTACCACAAACACCCGATGATTGTCAAACTTATGAGTTACGACATAGTCCTTGTCCTTCGGTTATGTTAGAATTACCACTTATACGACTACCTACGGAGGACAGTTCATCAGAAAATTCTCAAGCTTCAGAACGTAATATGGGAGCTGATGATGAGCATAGTCATAGTAGCAAGAGTGATCAACCAAATGATCCTAGTTTACCGGGTTCATCACGTAAATGGTCCAAAGAAACATTATTCTAGCTAACAGTTTTCCATTTACAATCAATCTCAATATCCTGCAATTAACAACTAATTTTCAATCGAGCATCTAATACTGTATTAAGGCGGTATAAAGTTACTTTAAAATCAGATATTTAAAAGAATTTATTTTCCTGAGAATTTTACTGAAAATTTAGTTTGAATAAAATTATTTTGTGAGAATTATACTCGTAGTATAAAGATATTTTAACACAAAGTTTCGATTTTCAATCGACATTTTAAATAGTCAATATTTATTCTTATCTTCCGAGACAGTATTATACTAATCTGGGCATGAAAATACAGTGTGATGTCCGCTGGAATATGCATCAGCTGAAAAAACTGCTAAATTTAGCAATTTGTTTTGCTAAATATTAATAAATAAGAACAGTAAAAATAAATCTATTAACTTTCATAAGGGCAGTCTTTTTTCCCATTAAAAAAACTTTAAAAATTTCAAATTTTTTAATGACTTTTCTCTACTAATATTTTAATATTTTTTCTGACTTGACAATTATTTTGCTACCTTAAATTAATTTAAATTTAGCTCCATATAACTAAATATTGTAAATTCAATAGATTTATTTTGCTCTTATATTACTAATATTTAGTAAAAAAAAATTTCCTAAATTAAATTTAGCAATTTTTTCTGCAAAGTAATTTTTAACTAATTTTTAGTAGCTTTTGTTGCTATTTTTACATATTTATTTCTAAGAGTATAATGATTCATAGATTGCAGTATTGTTTTAGAAAAAGCAATATATATTTGTTTACCACACTGTTCGCGACTGCACGTGAGAATAGTGATGATAACAAAACTTACTTGTTTAAATCAGTGAATTCGCGCATTTATTTCGAACTGAAAAACAAGCGCATTTTGGAAACAAGAGCTTTCACTCAAGATATTAGGAATACAAATCATGCTTTATATGTATCACTTTCCCTGACGTTACTGCTTCCAAGCAAGCAATTTTTTTATGCGAAGGAGGAACGAGGGAGTAGTGTTTGTGAATATTTGATTTGAAGTTGTAAGTGACAGGGAAGACCTCGGCAGGAACTTTATTCCACATTCGGCTAGTACGACTGATGAACGAATTCTCTCTTTAATGCTCTGTACGATTCACTGGCACTTTTTTAACTAATTTTTAGTAGCTTTTTCTTCTATTTCTACAGGTTTATTTCTATGAGTGTAGAACAGCCGATGAAGCAAAACAAAAGCGTTAAACCAATTTTACCGCTTCCGAATTTCTGCTGGGCTGTGAGATGAGTAATCGCATGAGACAGTCAACTAGTTAGATATTCGGACTTCAATTCACGGATTACAATATTTTTGTAGACTTGAGAAATTTAGACGAACTGCTAGCATACCGATCTCATTTACGTAGCCTTGTCATAGGACTGGAATTACCTTAAATATGTCACAGAACCTAATTAACTATAATTAACTATAGCCTAATTAACTATATCCTAATTAACTGTATCCTAATTAACTATCCGATTTTATGTAATTGGAAAACACATGTTTCGATGAAGTTATGAAATTTTTAACACAGAAATAAAGTCATGTATGTTTTTATCAAAATATGAATATAGAAAAAGTCTAGTCTTTTTATAATTTTTAATATTTGGAAATAGTCTGAAAAAAGGCCACAATTGATTTTACCAAATAAATATTTGACACCGATTATGAAATGACGAAGATCTATAAAATAAATATTTTTCTTCAATTTGTATAAAACTCTTCGTCGTATTTATGAAAACTTCATAAATATGTTTAATAACGTATGACAAATGATTTATGAAAGGTTTTCGTTAATATGATGGAACTTTTTTCCCTGAATTGCTAGATTGGATATGAAATTTGTTTTGTGCGTATAGGTTTAAATTATTCCGAATAAAATTTATTTAAATATGGAAAATTTTTGCTAATTTTAGCACTCGGTTTTGAAAAATTAGTAAAATGTTTTGCTGAAATCCGCAACAAAAATTAGTAAATAAATTCCGTATTTTGTAAAATGAGAATAGCAAAAATTGGTACTAAAAACATATATTGTACTAAAAATTAGTACAAAAATAATTAAGTGGAATTGAAAACTCTTTACAGATTTTGATGAAGAAGTTATGAAGACTGTTTCATAAATATTTATGGAAAGTTTCCTCACATTTATGAAAAAAAACAGGTGACAATGCTTCATAGATTTTCGTTCAATGATACTGTTTCATAAATATGATGAAAATTTTTTCCCTGAGTGCAGGAGTAGCCTCGTGGAATATTTAAGGAAATATACATGGTTTCAGATCCTAATTGTATTGTAGATTTTTTGAAAAACTAGGGCATTCAACCTTTTCTGTTCTTTCTCGCTAAGAATGTTAATATGATAGTTTCAGATGGCGTTACAAGTTCTTTTAAAGATTTAACTCCAATGGTAGCCAACGATACAATGTTACACAACCCTCCCTGTTATGTAGATGTATATGAAAACTATAGCATTCAATCTAATCTGACGTTACCCACAAAGAACACCATTATATTGGTTTTCGATACCTGTAAGAATTATTTTAAAGTTTTAACTTAAATGGCACCCAACATGAGACAGTGATAACCAATACGAGTTAAAATAGTTGGATACACTTTGATGAAGAAGGTCGTTAAGACAGATGAGAACGAGAAAAACCGAATCTTCCGGCACCCCTGATATTAGCAGAAACCAATTTTATGAAAACCCCATCTTTCGAAAAAAAAAACGGTAACAGGGCCCCCGTAGAACGACTAATATGAAATCCATACAGCCGATCGTTAAGAAGAGAATTGGACTCCATACAAATAACAAGATGCTATTTAACCATTCTCTGCATTGGCTTTACGAGCGCAGAGCATATGGCGATTGGACGGTAATTGTCAGGGCTATTAAGCACTCTTTTTTTTAGGAACTAACTTAACATTGACAACTTTTTGGTGTGAGAGAAATACTCCAGCACGGTTAAAGGGGATATTTAAATTAAAAGTGCTGGTATTCTATCAGTGGGGGTTTATTCATTGCTTGTCTCGCTCAACCCTAACTCCATTTATTTGATTGCTTTTTTATAAATAGGGTTCTTAAGAATTTTTCTCTTTGATGCTATTTTTGTAGTCTGTGATACCATTCGGAACCCCATTTTGGAATCAATGTCTTAGGATTTGTACACGCAAATTTTTCGAGTTCTTGCTTTTCAACAAAAAAATGTTTCTTGCTAACAGATGACCAGTTTAGATAAATGGGCAAAGAACTTTGGGACGAAGAACATTGTTCGTATAAGAGATTTTTATCGTCTAACTGCAAGTAGCTTGGGACTCTCGGTTGTCGCATTATTTCGTAACTGGATCTGACAGAATTTTTTCTGGATCTGACAGAATTCGTACAGGTCCAGGGTTGAACATTCGAACAGTTACAATTGTTAACAGTGAAATTTTTAAAACTTTTCGAAATTCGATCCTGTGAGAATTTTCTCACTAAGCTTTTTCTGACGTTTTGCTACACTAATGACGTCCTCTTCCGGTGGTATTCGAAATTTAAATTTAAACTTTTATGATTTGTATGCACTTAACGGGTTAAGATTATTTTTTTTTAATTATAATTTTTATTTATTGCTAAAGCAAATATCTATTAAACTTTAATACACAATTTGATCTATCTGCTAAATTTAGCAAAGTATTTTGCTAAATATTAATAAAAAAAGAACAGTAAAAATAAATCTGTTGTTGTTTAGTAATATTGGATGTGAATTTTAGTCAATTGAAAATAACTTTTACTAAATTTTTGTAGACTCAAAATATCAAACAAAAACTGTAATATTAACTTAATTTTTGCTATATTTACCTCAAATTTAGTAGAAAGCAAATAACAGTTTACTTTGTAAAAATCAAAAGAAATTTTTGCTAAAAATTTGTGGATTGCTGATTTCATAAGGGCAGACTTTTATTCGTATTAAAAAAAAAAACTTTAAAAATTTCTAATTTTTAATGATTATTTTGTTACTTTCAATTAACTAAAATATAACTAAATATTTGTAAATTCAACAGATTTATCTTTGCTATTTTTATATTACTAATATTTGTGGAAAAATCTGATAATTTTAGCAGTTTTTCTGGCCGGTCATTTTTAACTAATTTTTTTGTAGCTTTTTTGCTTTTATTTCTATGAGTGTATTTGGATACACTACACTACAGCATACAGCCTTTATAACACCGGTTTTCGTTCTATAAAATAATACATTTTCAAAAAAGTGATATTAGTTATATGGCAACCCTGGAACACTAGTTTTTTTTTCATTTTGTGTAGAGTTAAGAACTCAAGTTATCAAATCATTTTTACTACGTTATTATAACTCTCTCCTATCCAAAATTATCGAGCCTTAAAAGTAAGTGTTGCTTGGTTATAAGTAGTGTTTCCAATTCGGTTAATCGATTAGCCTATTACTTCGGTTAATGTCGAAACAAATAATTTAAAACTCAAATAATTATTCGACCCGAATAATTGGTTAAAATATAATCGACCAGTTAAATTTTTTTTTATATAGATTTTTTTCTAGAACTTGTCAATTTTCTTAGCTTTGGCTATAAAAATGACAACAAAAGTTAAGAAAAAAGAATCGCTATAGAAAATATCATCAAATTCTTTTAAAATCGACTTCAAGCGGTCCTTATGCCTCTAGATAACATATTGTTATCGGTTTATTATATTTTTTTTTATTAGTTAAAAAACACAAATTATTGTTAACAAATATTTATATGAATAGGTTGAAGCTGTTTTACCTGTTCTACTTCGAAGTAATTAAACCGGTTGATTTTCAAACAATTTCAAACAAAAATAATTTAAAACCTACACTAAAATGGGTTATATTTACAGAATAATAATTTGTTCTACAAGCCGTTCTTCGAAACTCGCTTATTTTGGAAATGGTAAAACTGGTAGATTCTTAGGTAAATGTGTAACTCTAAGAATTTATTTCCACTGAAGGTCAAGTTTAAAACGCCATAAAAGCTAGAAATGGCAGCAAAAATGGCACGAAAAAAAGCAAAAATTTAAAATTGTCATGTAATTCCAAAAATTGCTTAATATAAAAGTTGATTTATGGTTACTATGAAGAAATTTTGGAGTTAAAGTACTATATTGTAATCGTTGTAAATTAGTATGAACTTAAAAGTTTAAAATGTTCGTTGCTTTCCGTAATTTAATTTTTACAAACACTAAAGAAATATACATTTTTTAATATTTTTTAAATGTCTTCAAAATTTGCAAAAATTAATTTTTATGATAAGGATCCGAAAAAAATAAATTTTTATAAAATAATTGGAAAAGTGGCATTCAATGACAAATCACAAAAAAAAACAAAACTTACCCTGCTGATAACATTTTGTTTTTCAAGAGCTCTTAGATTCTTACAAATTTAAACCTCAATATTCTGAGGCATGTAAAAATAGTTATATCTAGTCATATATATTTGTTGAGATGGTACTTGACTTTTTGTTATATGGTACTTGATTATTATACTCTCCAAATCTTACTCGATATATAACTACATAAGCCATAAAATAATAATCCAAAAATGTGTAGTGATCAATATGATTATATATGGTCACATACAAAGCTTATTAAACTATATGTGACGTCATACTAAAAATATTTTCCTCATTATTTTTTATAGCATACCATACATATTTTGATAAAGTTCAATATCAAATTAAGTTCTCTAAAGTAAAGTTCAATATCAAAATAAGTTACCATATTAATTTTATAACGAAATCATTTTCAAGTGATTTCTTTTATATAATTTATAATAAAAATGTGAACATTTTTTGAAACACTAAATTTATTTTGGATAATTTTTAAAATTCGTTATGTTTGATTTAAAAAAATGTTGGTCTTTAACGGACTGTTTTTGTAAGACGTGTCACTCAAAAATTCGTGTAAATGAGTGAAGAAATTCATGTTGGGGTTCTGTATTGCAAATGTCACTTTGAATTGAGTGAAAACGTAAAAGTTGTCGTTTTCGTCTCTTTTTTTTTTTGGTTTCCACATTGCGATTTGAAACGTCACAAACGTCAAAAGCAGACGTTCACAAAACAGTATTCGTCAAAGAAAAAAGCAACACAATTTAATATTAAAAAAAAAAAATATTTTTAACAAAAAATTGTAATAAAAAAGACTAATGATTTTTATTTTTATTTTCAATTTCATTTATATTTATTTTTATTTGTAAATGTTTTTGTTTTTTTTTTTATTCAAATTATATTTTTATCGCCACTTTTATTGTTTTCTAAACAAAATAAATAAATTTTTTTCAAGCGAAAATCAGCTGTTTTTGTTTATATTTCAGTTACAGTGTTGGTTTGCCATCTACCAACGAAAAATGAGTTATTTGTATGTGAAAAAAGCTAACAAAAACCAAAAAACAGAATCATGGCAATCTCTACTGTTTGACATAACATAAAGCTTTACGTACTCAAACGTAAGTCAGACGAACGAATTATAAAAACTCATTTCCTTACGTATTCGTTCGGGTGCCACACGTTCGTCTGAAATTATACACGTATTGTAAAAACAAGCCGTAAAATTGTTGATTTCTAGAAATTTTAAATACTTCAATACTTTTAAGCATAACTTCAAGTTACATAAAGCATACCTACTATCGGCTAACAGTATTTGTATCTAATTAGATATAATTTAATGTCCCGGATATGGACAAATCTCCGATAAAATTGTATCAAATTCTATCTAATTTGATATAATTAGATACATGTAGATGACCTATTTTTCGGACCAATTTGTATGTTTTTATATATGGGAACTTATCAAATAACATATTATTTTATTAGACTCCATATTAAAATTTTTCCCCGGGAACACTTTTTAAACACTCTATAAACCAATATAGTCAATTTTACTTGTTATTTAACAAAAAAAAAACAGTCGTTTGTGTTTTTATTGATAAAAACACTAATGCCGTTTGATTTTCTGACAAAAATTGCACATTTTTTTTGCATTTTGCTCTCAAATTTCCTTTTTTGTGTTCTTTTCTAAACTAAGGGGAGCACTCTAATAGGGTACTGTGTATCTTTCTAAAAATATTGCCATAAAAAGGTCGAAAAGTGCAATTTTAGAGCCCTCAAATTATTTATAGGATTGTTTTTTGCCGTTTTTTTTCGTTTTCTCAATCTCATGTGTATATATTGCGAAGTTGTTTTCTCACCTTAGTAGCCGAGGGGTAGTGTGCTGGCTTCTGATGGAGAAGGTCCCAGGTTCAAACATTCATTGGACCACTATTTTGTTTAATTATAAGAATTTTATTTAGAATTTTTTTTTCATTTTGTTTTAAAGTTAAAATTCGTTACAAAAAAAAACAAAATTATGATAAAAATTATTAAATAAAAATATATGAATCTAACTCCAAGTTTTTTAAATAATATCAGATTTGTATAAACGCACATAACAATATTGTATAAAAGCACATTTTTAAAAAACGCAATATGTGATAAAATTGTGTTCTATTCTGATTGTAAAAATGAGGAATTTTAATGGGGCGTGGGTGAAATTTTTAAAATATTTGCACTTTAAAATGCAATAGTTTATACGATTAATCGGCATTTTTATCGATTAGTCGACCAGAATAATAGG